>VDFB02367098.1:0-47743 GCA_007258455.2 Sequoia sempervirens
ACATTTGTGAATTATTGTTAGTATATGGATTTAAATAAATTCAAATTTATTCAAAGCAATAATAATAGTATCATTTTGTGAAATAAATGTGTAAATTCCATGGGAGGATGCGACTTATATGCTTGGATGACCTTTAATTGTGACTGCTAGGTTAACTAGTTATATTGAATTTAAATGCTTATATTTTACTCACTTTAAGAATGAAAATTATAAAAGTTACTAACATTGAGTGACAAGATTGTGTATGTTAACTTTCAAAATTGGGTTTCAAATTATCTAAGTGGAACTGCCAAGACATGATTAAAGTACATAAATTTGATTTTATGAACTTATAATTTAATTATGAATATCCTATTTTGATTTTTTTTTGTATTGTGATAGATTAACAGTTTAATTAAATATATAGATATGTGAAGGAGTAAATGGAAGGATGAGAGAATTTGCAAAACCCTAATCATCCTACTTCACTTCATGAAGTACTATGTTTATTTGTGTTGATATTGAGCTAATTAGATTGATTTGATAAAGCCTAGTGATCTTTGTAACCTTGGGTGAAGATGTTTAAGTGCTTCAATGGTGTTGTAAATGGGGGAAGGTATAAACCCGTAGGCAGTTTTCCTAAACCAATTTTCATAGGTGAAAATTAAGGAAATGCATATTATTTGGTCACATTTGAGGTCCCAAGCCAATTAGATATGGTTAAGGTGCTCAAGGAGGAGATTAGGAGGGGGTTAGGTTTTATTTTGGGGGGAAATATGCCTGGAAAGGTGACAGAAAGAGGGGGGATGGTTGGGGGAAGAAAAAGCACGGCGATGAAGATGGAGAAAAAGGTAGAAGTGATAGCTTCATTAATCTGCCCATGGCTGCTTCGTGTTTGAAAGGTAGGCTTGTTCCCTGCTTTAAAAATAAAACCCTTGTTATTTGTGGCTAATCTTCTCTATGTGCAATTCTCTGTTGCTGGTTTTGGGTAATACCTTCTCAAATTCATGAGGTTCTAAGCCCATGAGCCAGTTGTTCTTCACGTGTTGAGATAGGTCTGAGTTTTGTCATTTTTCTGTGTGTATTCCCAAGGCGCTTTTCCAACACACAATTCTGGCAGGCTTTGAATTCCCTGAAAGTGATTTCAGACCAGAAGCATCTAGCATTTTGCGCCATCCGTAGTCATAAACTCCTGGTACTGCTATTTTCCTCTGTCACCTTCGGCCACCATTTCCTGCAAATGCTGCGCAGCCCTGTACAAAATAGGGCGCAACTTTATTGTGACCTTTAGGATATAACAAAATAAAAACTCAGAGCATTAAAATTTTCCTTTACAGATTTTTTTTTTTTCTAGAGTTTTCATAAACCGACTTCCCTGTTTTCTTTAAACTACCATTAGTCAATTAGGCATGCACTGAAAATTCACATCAAAGTCATTTCATGAATATAATAATGCGATAATCTCTGCCGAGCAAGTTAGATGTAACTTTATGGGAATGGGGTAGAAATAGAATTGTTTTCATTGGTTATTTAAATGATATTCTAGATGTTAGGAAATTTAAATGATTTTCTAGATGTTAGGAAATGAAATGTATATTGATTGATTATATTGTTAAGTGGTTTTTGGATTCAAGTTATATATTACAGGAAAGAGATATAATTTCAAAGAAATTTAATTTTAAATTGTTTTTATTTAAAGTATTATTGTTATATTATAAATTTGATAGTCTTTTGAATTTACAATAATATCTATAGTACGAATATTTTGTTAACGATGTTATAAAATATAATTACCTTTGCTCACCATTAATAGGGTTTTGAAAAAAACCCTAAACCCTATTTATGAGTTATTGTGCTATCTAAACAATATGTAATACAAATCTTGCTTTGTATTCTATTTGAAAGTACATCATATCTGATGGTAATTAGGAAAGTTACTTTTTTCTAGTTGAGAATTTGAGAATTTAAATAATAGTAAAAATAAAATTTAAAACTTAATTAGTAAGCTTTCAAATCAATAGTTGACCAATTAGGAAAGTTACTTTTTTCTAATTGAGAATTTAAATAACAGTAAAAATAAAATTAAAAATTTAATTAGTAAGCTTTCAAATGAATAGTTCAATTAGGAAAGTTACTTTTTTCTAGTTGAGAATTTAAATAACAGTAAGAAAGTTACTTTTTACTAGTTGAGAATTTAAATAACAGTAAAAATAAAATTTAAAATTTAATTAGTAAGCTTTCAAATCAATAATTGATCAATTAGGAAAGTTACTTTTTTCTAGTTGAGAATTTAAATAACAGTTAAAATAAAATTTAAAATTTAATTAGTAAGCTTTCAAATTAATAGTTGATCATAAAAGTTACTTTTCTAGTGAAATTTAAATAACAGTAAAAATAAAATTTAAAATTTAATTAGTAAGCTTTCAAATCAATAGTTGATCAATTATGAAAGTTACTTTTTCTAGTTGAAATTTAAATAACAGTAAAAAGTAAAATTGAAAATTTAATTAGTAGCTGGGTGTTTGATCCATTTGTTGTTGGGACCTTGAGAATTGTAGTCATCTTTAATGAAGAAACAAAAATAAAATTAATTATTGTTAATGATATAGCAGCTTCGGTAGCTCCTTCCAGCTCAGCTCCTTCGTGGAAATATAATTGAATATATTTATTGTTCTTGTTATTATTTATCTCCACTTTGTATAGCGGACATGAGAAGATACAAACTCATCTTGTTCTGTTATCAAGAAGTCATTTAATGTGTGGTTATGATTTGAGGCCGACCTCTTGTGAAGAGGCATGCATAATATTTATCTAGGCCGACATGAAGGATTAGTTTTGAATTCACTCATTTGTATTTATATTCAGTTGTTCATCCATTCCAGTTCAATTCGATCATTTTACTCAAGTGCGAACTTGTCTATGATCTAAGTGCGAACACAGCTGATGATAAAGTGCGAACTTGTCTAAGATCTAAGTGTGAATACACCAACTCCATAATATCAATCAGTGCGAATACAAGGTACAGATTGACGCGATTCTTATCATTCTGCAATATACTCAAGTGCGAATATAACAAGCAAGTGCGAATTCAGAATACAAGGGCGAACATTCACAGTGTTGAGCGAATACAAGATTGAAGACAATCCAGTGCATAGTTTGAAGACCTTTCAGTGCAAAGTGAACATTATCAGATATGTGTTCTAATATTGCTAGGTGTGATCTAGAGTTTGTTATCTGTCATTCTTTATTGCCAGGTATTGCATATCGGTCTTGTGTTAGACCTCATTGTAATTTGTAAAAATTGCCTCTATTGTATCAAATATAAGAGAGATCTTTGTTGCTGGGTTTTTCTCCCTCAAGAGGAGGGTTTTCCCAGGGTATATGCTGTGTTATTTTGTCTGATTTCGAATTATTTCTCTGTGCATTTAATCTGTTTATTTTGTCTGATTTCGAATTATTTCTCTGTGCATTTAATCTGTTCACCTAATCTTAACATGGTATCAGAGCGGGTTTGAGGATCATGATCAGATTATTGCACTCAGACTATCTCATTTGTTCAGATTGTCAAAATGGTGTATGATTTGAAGATTGAGGGTTCAAGTGAATACTTGTCTCATTCAGCATTATCAAGCTGTATACCTTCCAACACCAACACCTGGATAATCAAAAGTGGTGCCTCCCATCACATAACCGGATTTAAGGAGCACTTATCGAGTTTGGTGGAAAAGGAATCTTCTGAACAAGTCATCATTGGAGATGATGCTAGCTACTCCATAAAAGGTATTGGGACCTCCACACTTCACTTGGATTCCGGCATATTGTTTCAATTGGGTAATGTTCTTTATGTTCCCGGAATCAAGCGTAATCTTATTTCTATTTCAGCTTTGGAAGATAAAGGATATCAAGTTGCCTTCTCCAAAGGAAAAGTTCTAGTGTGGATGCAGAACTCTAACCTCAAGGATGCTCAAGTAATTGGAGTTAGATATAATAACCTCTACAAGGTTTGCTCACATCCTCTTCAAGCATTGGTTCATGACTCCTCCAGTCTTTGTGATCTTTGGCATTAGAGATTGGCTCACTTACACTTCCAAGCCCTACCCATTATGGAGAAGATGGTGACGGGCCTTCCTAAATTCAACCAGGAGCACGAAGGTACATGCAAGGGCTGCGCATTAGGTAAGAATATAAAAGCCCCCTTTCACAGTAGAGAAAATAGATCTAAGTGTATTTTAGACCTAATTCATTCTGATTTATGTGGTCCTATGTCTGTTCCTTCTTCGAGTGGTTTTTTGTATTATGTTCTTTTTATAGATGATCACTCTAGGAAGACTTGGATTTATTTTTTGAAATCTAAAGAATCTGAGGAAGTACTGGATAGGTTTAAAGAATTTAAAGCTTTAGTAGAAAATCTTTTTAGTAAACGTATTAAGGTCCTCAGATCTGACAATGGTGGAGAATACACCTCTGGTAGTTTTCGAAACTTTTGTACTGATGCAAGGATTAAGAGGGAGCTCTGTGTTCCCTATAATCCTTAACAAAATGGTGTTGCAGAAAGGAAGAACAAAACAATTGTGGAAGCAGCAAAGGCCATGATCCATGATCAAGATTTGCAAACCTTCCTATGGGCAGAAGCTTCCAGGACAGCTGTATATGTTCAGAGCAGAAGTCCTCATAAGATCTTGGAGAATATGACTCCAGAAGAAGCCTTTACAGGGAAGAAGCCTGAAGTCAGTCACTTGAGGATCTTCGGTTGTCCTGTCTATGTTCATGTTCCCAAAGAAAAGAGAACCAAGCTGGAGCTTTCTAGCAAGAAGGGAATATTTGTGGGCTACAGTGAGACATCAAAAGCTTACAGAATTTACATTCCAGGTCAGAAGTTGATAGAGATCAGTAGGGATGTCACATTCAAGGAAGATGTTGCATTCAGGAGATCCAGAGGGATTCATATGGAGATTGATAATGAAGAGTCTCCTCAGGACATGGAAGTTGACCATACTCCTGAGTTTCAGAGGAAGACAATGGAACTAAAGGAAGATCTTGATCCAGTTGAACCCTTGGAACCTACTGATGGGCCTACTGACATTGTTATTGGGAGGAAGAGACCTCTATGGGCTAGTTGCACTATGCAAGAGGCTGAAAGCTTTGCAGCTCCTAGAGGCACATTCAGAGAAAGCAAAAGGCCACATAAGTTCTCCAGTTATGTTGCCTTGATGAGTCAGATTATAGAATATGAGCCTTCCTGTGTTGAGGAAGCATCTAGTCTTCAAGTTTGGAGAGATGCTATGACAGAGGAGTATCAGTCAATTCTTAAAAATGATGTTTGGGATATCGTTCCTAGACCCGAGTGCAAGTTTGTGGTATCTTCTAAATGGCTATTCAAGATTAAGCATGCTGTAGATGGAAGCATTGAGAAGTACAAGGCAAGACTTGTGGCTCGTGGTTTTTCTCAGAAAGAGGGAGTAGATTATGATGAGACCTTTGCTCCTGTTGCTCGCTACACTTCTGTCAGAACCATCATTGCTATTGCTGCATCTAGAGGATGGAAGATTCACCAGATGGATGTGAAGACAGCCTTTCTCAATGGAGTGATTGAGGAAGAGGTTTACATAGAGCAACCTGATGGATTTGAGATTCATGGGAAGGAGTCTCATGTTTGCAAGCTGAAGAAGGCCTTGTATGGTCTTAAGCAGGCTCCTCGTGTATGGTATGAAAGGATTGATCAGTATCTATCAAGCTTGGGTTTCTTGAAGAACGATGCTGATTCAAATCTCTACTTCAAGGTAATCAATGGTGATGCATTAATTTTGGTTTTATATGTTGATGATCTAATCCTCAGTGGAGAAGATCACCTGATTCTTGAATGTAAGAAGGATTTAACTTCTGAATTTGAGATGAAGGACCTTGGGCTCATGCATTACTTCCTTGGTTTAGAAGTCTGGCAGAAGTCAGATGGTATGATTTTAAATCAAGGGAAGTACACCATTGATATACTCAAGAGATTTGGCATGATGGATTGCAAATCCATGTCTACTCCCATGGAGACCAATCTTCATAAATTGAAGGAGGCTGCAACTAGTTCAGATTTGGTGGATCCTACGTTGTACAGACAGTTGATTGGATCCTTGATGTATCTAGTTAACACTAGACCTGATATTTTCTATGTAGTGAGTGTACTTAGCCAGTTTATGTGTGATCTGAGATAGATACATCTTGTTGCAGCTAAACATATCCTGAGATACTTGCGTGGCATAGTTGGATATGGGTTGAAGTATACTTCAGAGGCAGACTTGGAGTTACTTGGTTTTACTGACTCGACAGGTTGTGTCACAGATCGGAAGAGCACCTCTGGCTGTTGCTTCAGCTTTGGGTTCTCGCTATGATTTCCTGGTGCAGCAGGAAGCAGCCTTCAGAGCATTGAGTACAGCAGAGGCTGAGTACATTGCAGCTTGCATGGCAACTTGGGAAGCAGTGTGGCTTCGTAAGCTCCTTGCAGGATTATTTGGACAATCAATGGAGCCTACTATTATTCATTGTGAAATTGTGTGAAGCTTTTTGTCAATCTTGTGTTTCATGACAGATCCAAGCATGTTGAGATCAAGTACCACTATATCAGAGATATGGTACCGCGGAAGGTTGTACGTTTGAGGTACATTAAGCACCGATGAGCAAACGACAGATATTCTCACCAAGCCTCTCACCAGATAAAGTTTGTATACTTTTGAGACAAGCTTGGTATGGTGGAGAATCCAGCCTTGATCGAGTATGAGTCTCAACATCGCTGAGCCTTGCTTAATGAGTTCTCTGTGAGAGAAGTTCGAGGTGAAATCCCTTTGTTAATGCATTTTCTTCTGGACGAAGAATTTGAGGTGAAAGCCCTTGTTTCCACCCTCTGAGTTGAGTCATGGTGGATGTCATGTGTGTGACTCCATGACATATGTTGTACTTGTGTTTCACCCTTTGAGAGAGTCATGGTGAAAGTCACTTGAGGTGACAACATCATGCAAGTGATGAACACTTGTACTTACTATTGCACTTTCTTCTGTGATGGAAGAATTTGAGGTGAAAGCCCTTGTTTCCACCCTCTGAGTTGAGTCATGGTGGATGTCATGTGTGTGACTCCATGACAACATCATGTGAGAGAGTCCGTGATGATCTTCTTGTACTTGTGTTTCACCCTCTGGGAGAGCCATGGTGAAAGTCACGTTGAGGTGACAACATCACATAAGTGATGAACACTAGTACTTAACCATATGATGGTTGATATCACATTGAGGTGATATTTCTCTCTTTATATCTAATTGCAGGCAATGGTGGCAGATGAACTTCATATTGAGATGACTTATATTGTGTAGTTGGAAGTTCTCTCCCTAGCTGAGAGGGAGTGTTAATGATATAGCAGCTTCGGTAGCTCCTTCCAGCTCAGCTCCTTCGTGGAAATATAATTGAATGATAGCCGTTGGCTATTCAAGTTATATTTATTATTCTTGTTATTATTTATCTCCACTTTGTATAGCCGACATGAGAAGATACAAACTCATCTTGTTCTGTTATCAAGAAGTCATTTAATGCGTGGTTATGATTTGAGGCCGACCTCTTGTGAAGAGGCATGCATAATATTTATCTAGGCCGACATGAAGGATTAGTTTTGAATTCACTCATTTGTATTTATATTCAGTTGTTCATCCATTCCATTCCAGTTCAATCATTTTACTCAAGTGCGAACTTGTCTATGATCTAAGTGCGAACACAGCTGATGATAAAGTGCGAACTTGTCTGAGATCTAAGTGCGAATACACCAGCTCCATAATATCAATCAGTTCGACTACAAGGTACAGATTGCCGCGATTCTTATCAGTCTGCAATATACTCAAGTGCGAATATAACAAACAAGTGCGAATTCAGAATACAAGGGCGAACATTCACAGTGTTGAGCGAATACAAGATTGAAGACAATCCAGTGCATAGTTTGAAGACCTTTCAGTGCAAAGTGAACATTATCGGATCTGTGTTCTGATATTGCTAGGTGTGATCTAGAGTTTGTTATCTGTCATTCTTTATTGCCAGGTATTGCATATCGGTCTTGTGTTAGACCTCATTGTAATTTGTAAAAATTGCCTCTATTGCATCAAATATAAGAGAGATCTTTGTTGCTGGGTTTTTCTCCCTCAAGAGGAGGGTTTTCCCAGAGTATATGCTGTGTTATTTTGTCTGATTTCGAATTATTTCTCTGTGCATTTAATCTGTTCACCTAATCTTAACAATTATTATATATATTTTTTTACCTATTAATATCTAGTGATAAATATGGGCATGACAATACTTATCATAGTGTTTGACCTCATCATTAGTTATAGTGTTTGACCTCATCATTAGTTATAGGCATTATATGAACTCTGAAATAAAAAAGAAAACAAAATCTAAGATCAGTTATGCTCAAATGCAATGATAAGTACCATCTTCTTGTCCTTGCCTCACCTTCGAAATAATTCGTAGGTTGAATTATTTACCACGCTATTTTAATAATAGGTCCCTTGCCACTGTGTGTATAAAATCTTCATTCCTTTCCACGTAATAAATCTTAAGCAAGTTTGTTGGGCAGTTAACACAACACATGTATTCTTGGTCAAAAGAAAATTGTCGTGTTTTCTCTCAATAGCATCCTAGCATGAAATGTGGGCATGGCAATAACTCACCAACTATACCCCCTTGGATGGTTCCTTGCACATTGAGTTTGAATAAACATGTGGAAAGATTGATTGGTTAATTAAATTACAAAATAAATGGATGCGAAAATATTGATTGGTTAAATGAATTTCAAATTTTTAATTTTTTGAATATATATATTTACTATGTCGAGAGACGTTTTATAATAGCATTTGGTGTGTTCAGAAAAACTCTACCTTTCTCTACCTTAAATCAAACCCTAATTTATAAACACTCTAAATCCGCTTACCCTGTTTTTTTTTCCAATGAAACACCGTATATTTCGTGTAGAGAACTGGCTTTATAAGATCTTTGCAATCTAGAACTGTCCTTATTAAATTTATACTACCTAACACTTAAAAGTTTGCACCCGAAATTACATTACAGTATTATGTAGCATGTAGTCCAAGCCTCTTCCTCTCTCATCGAAGGCCCCAGAATTCTAGGTTGGTGGCATCGTTTTCATTTGTTTTCCATTTTTCAGCAATTTCGCAACCTGCTTATTTTTTAATTCTATTGTTCAGAACGCGTTTTAATTTTGTTAGTATCTGTTTTGTAGGAAATAGAGACAAGCAAAAAATGCCAGATTGCTATAGAAAAGAAAGGAACGAAACACAAAAACAACTTAGAACAGAAATATTAAAAAGTGACCAGATTTATATTAATGCCATTTTTACTTTACACAGTTGCCAGAGCTGCCAGTGCTCTTTCCTTGTCATACATTCATGCCATCGTCCATTCCTCCTAAAACAGAGTATCTGCCCTTAAATCCTTTTACAAAAATAGAGCTCCTTTTCAAGAGACGACGGAAGCTTCTAGATTACGCCAAACAATGGAAGAGTCTAGAAACATAGAAGAGAATAGAAGAAAGGAGAAGGGAGAAATAAATGTGATGGTTGAAGTAGTTGAGGAACGATGGCAGGGGAGATTAAACTTGCACAGCTGGAAGTCCATGTCACCAACATGTTTGGGTGTGTATTTGTTTTCGCAGCTCCCAGAGCCATTGACCGGTAAAGTCTGGAAGTTGGATGATTTTTAAGGCCATCCGGCACTGCTGGTATTGTGTTATCTCTATTGAGAATTCTCTTTCCCTCCTTTCTTCAATTAAAATGAGTGAGTGAATGGTCTGTGATGAGTCTGTATCATTGCACGTTATGTTTATCTGCAACCACTGTCCTTTTGTCTTACACTTGAAGAAAGAGATTGTCAAACTTGCAAACGACTACGTGCTTGTAAGTAATTTTGACTTCAGAGCAGACCCAGGTTTTACTAACTATTTGTTACACCATTATTCTGTTGTTTCTTATTTTCAATGTAATTGGTCATGAGAGAGACGCGACAATCTTGATACAGTACAAAAGGGGCTTGCTGTTGTGGCAATATCTTCTAATTCTACTGTCACTCACCCTGAGGTATGTTGTGTATTTTCACTTTGTTTCTTGAGGCTGGATAAATAGGTCAAACCTTATTTTTCAATAAGAATTTGAAATTAGAAGAGGAAGGAAAGTAAAAGAGATTGGTTGTGGGTGGAGTGACCCATGTACTGCTGAGCTCCAATGGAATTTGCTTGTTTATGACAGGATGGTCCAGAATTTATTGCTGAAGAAGCTAAGAAATTCGGTTATCAATTTACATATCTTTATGATGGAGTGAGTACATGAAAATCCTCCATTCATTGTACAGTTTAATCGTTTGTAAGATCACACAGTCATATTTTTGTGTTATGTTTGTGTTAATATTTTATTTCTCATACTTAACCTAAACATTATACCACTGTGCCAACATACACCCTTGACTATCAAGAAGGTTATAATCGCTAAGGACACTCATATTGATAAAAGATGTGGATCTTTATATTTTTCAAAATTGCGGACTTTGGAAATAAGATTGTAATGCAACTGCAAATGCTGACAGAAATTAGTTTCACAAGATTTTATTATATCATTAAATGAATTGGATGATAATTTTTCTTAAATTTGTTCCCTTTTTAACAGAGAATATAAGAATTCCTTGGAAATCAAATAGGAAATCAGCTCTTGAACTGGTAGGAAAATATCAAAAGACAAACCAACTATAACTGTGATGGTCTTAATTCCTTTTCCAAATCTGAAATTGACCAACTTGCACATTGTTCGATCGACTGTCCTAAAACATCATAAGAATTTACAGCTAAGCATATATGATCTGATTGTTAGCTTATCTATACTAAGCTAGCTTGCCCCCCCCTCTCAGCTTTCTCAAGCTAAAGATTCTACCTTGAATCCAATCAATGGAACCTTGTTTGATAGTCTACGTGTGGAAGTTAACACTATTGGGATAAACCATGTGATGTCCTTCCCATCTTGGACTATGAAGTAGCATACAAAACAAAATGTCCTTTGCTGGCTTCAAGGAACATATACAATGGGAGGCTTTTGGCAAGTTCTATCTCATCTTGTGAATTCTCAAAAGCCTTTTAATTGAGAAGATGTGATATGTAATCGAATCAGTCAAGAGAGTTAACTAGGTCAACATATTCACTTATGTTCTGATTGAAACTAACCTTTATTTCTAACACTCTTTAAAGGCTCATTATGGAGAAAATGACACATAAATTGAGTTGTAGGAAGTTGTTTATCAGAAAACACAGGGAAATAAATAACTGAAGGATTTGATTGCACAAGGGAACTGGGCCCAACAAAAGAAAAGACAAAAAATGAAAATGACACATAAATTGAGTTGTAGGAAGTTGTTTATCAGAAAACACAGGGAAATAAATAACTGAAGGATTTGATTGCACAAGGGAACTGGGCCCAACAAAAGAAAAGACAAAAAATGACATGTTTGACAGTAGTCGAAACTGTCCCTATTCAATACTGGGCAAGCACAGCAGGTTTGGCCATGGATGAACATGTTGCATAAATGACAGAGACAAGGTCTGCAAGGTCTGAGAGATCCAAAACATGTCCAAAAGATTCTTTTCCATTTCCACGATGCTTTAACTTCTTTCCATTACTCCTTTGTAACTCTTCTTATCATAAAACTTACAAGAGAGTTAATTGTATGGAGGGGTTTTTTCTTACGGTTGTTTTTAGAAAATTGATTGTAAGCCTTGTTGTTGGCAGCCTATGATTCTTTGAAAATGTATCTAAGGTTTAAAAGGTGTATGAGAGCATTGGAGAGTTGTATGGTAGGGCATTGTTGTTGTATACACAAAGAAGTCCTTGTAACCCTTGGTCTAGTAAGTAAACCATTATAATAGCTCAAGGGATAGTGACTTTAGGAGGAGGAACACCCACTTGTCTGGAGTTCTTCCCCAATTTGGGTTTATTTAAGTTAAATTGCTGGTACATTATCTTTGTCAGTATTGTTTATGCTCATTTCTTGTATCGACACACTTAGATACTTTCTTCTCTTCTTGAGATTCAAATATAGGGACTGCTTTACCTTATTTTTGCATTAGGGATAGAACTTATGCAATCGAGTTACATTAAGGAAGAATAGGATCTGTTGTGGCAGTTTAAGTAGTGGAAAATCCACACTAGATTATGGATCAGGTTGGTATTAGGGTTGGATTTTCTTAGATTTTGTGTGGTTGTTTGTTTGTGTGATTAGTTTGTAGGATTATGCACATTACTTGAGCAGCTAGTTCAAGTGGAGTTTGGATTTATTTCCTTTGTAGCCAGAGATAGAATCCAGAGATTGTATATAAAGAGCGAGAAACATGACACATGATGATGCAACGCCTCTTGGGGATGAAGAAAGATTTCTCAAGCTAGAAGATGTGGCGAGCATTTCAAGATGTATGGAAAAGCTATAAAAGATCATGATGACACTCATGAAGAAAATAGCCCAGGTATCCCTGGAGAAATCCAATGCTAAGGAGCAACTGTTTTCTTGTAAGAAGATGGAGTTCTATGATAAAAAAAAGTTTTCTTGCAACCCCTATTTTCAAAGCTAAAGAATAGATAAATTTATCTATTTATGGAGGAGAGGTAGATGTAGAGAAGCTTGACCGTTAGATGGCACAATTTGATTTATATTTCAACATGCATCATATTAGCAAGTAACAGCAAATTTTCTTTCCTCAATTAAGAATCAAAAAGCATACTCTTAATTGGTTTGAAAGCTATTCTCATTCTTTGGCTTTAAGAAAGTCAACACCCTTTTTGTTCTTGGGATGAATTTCAAAAGCTAATCAAAACAATTCAATCTTATTTTTCATTAAGAAGAGAGGTCTGTTTACTGGCAACATTACAGGCAACAGCAAGGACAAAGTGCTTAAGAATACACTAGTGGCTTTCGTAGAATGGCTATCTAAATGGATAAGATCATAAGAATGTGCAAGAAGATAATCCTAATTAAATGCATAGGTAGTCTTTGTATACATCTAAGGAGGTACATGTTGCTTTCAAAGCCTAAGGATATAGATGCAGCATGCTCCTATGCTCATTATATTGAAATAGATTAAAATAAGTCCAATTTCTTCAAGGACAACGAGGTGGTTCAAATTGCAAAGACAATGCAAGGGTGGAAGTAAGCTTGGGGCTGTAACTAGTACTAAATTAAACGATCATTATCCACAGTGTGACATGGATGGTCAGGCAAATGAAACACATTGAAAGCTACACCCAGAGTTGCACCATTTTCTTCTGCTCCTATTGTGAAAATATCTAATTGTCTTCTTGTACTAACCTCCAGATGTAGTCTCATTTTGTTCTTATAACCAGAATAAGAAATAATGATTCCTAATGATGAGGAAATGAAAAGATTAGAAGACCAGTTTTGAGGAAACCAAAGACTGATTCCACAATTTTACTAGCCAAACGTATTTGAGTTAGGATTTATTAGATTAAAATGGACTAAAATTGGACTTCTGGAATAGTTCTGAGAATAAGAGAGTGATTTATTTTGATATGCTGCCGAAATGAATTTGAATTTGACTCCTAGATAACCTTGGGCCTATTAGCACAGATTGTTTCCCTTGGAATACTAGCCATATTAAAATTGATCCAAATGTTGTTTAAAATAGGCTTGCAGAGTAGTACTAAGAAGGAGAGAGACTAACTCCATTGTTACACTGGCTCGATAGTATTGAGAAGATCTATTTCCTATGTGTAGCCTTGATTGGTTTGCTAATTTTCTTTCTAGAGCGAGTTTGTACCTTTCAGTCATTCATTATACAGTCCCTTGCATTGGCATTGTTGGATTTGAAGGAGAAAGACAGTAACAAAACTCATTCTAATGATTAAACATTAGATATTAGCCAGACAATTATACAAACAAATATGTAAAATGCTGCAACAATCTGATACAAAATGTTCAAATTTATGAATTCCTTCCATAGAAAATACTGGTTCAAAATATTTGAACCTGAAAATCCCTAGCAGCTACAACTAAGTTTACACATAAACCAAAACTGCTCTCCTTCAAAGTGGTACATTTGATATTGCAGGCATTTAAATCAGAAAATCGATCTTTAAATAAGCAATACATCAAACTTGAGAGACAAGATTGGATGCAACCTTCAGGGATGGAAAGAAAAAACTAAATATATTTTCTCTGATGAACCCAACAATTTGCAAATAAAACCATGCAAATTTACAAGTGTCAAAAACATGCAAATAAAACCAGCATGCAGCCCCAACTACGTGTAGGAGGAGTCGTTTTAAAGGATAAGTGTTGTATTAATTGCAAGTCAGAAAATATTAACAAGTGGAGGATGCTACGTGTTAAAAATGATGCGGTGATTGATTAAGCATTCACACTGAATCTGCACAATTCAATTGAAACTATAAACCTTTTAGCTTTTGGTAAACCTTTATTTCAGAATATATTATATTGCTTATATATTTAATATTTCTATTATATTATATATATTATTTATTATATCATATATAATATAATGTTGTATACAAATTTTTAAAAATCTTTTCATATATAAAATATTAAACATTTTTAAGTTTATTTCTTACATTTTAAAAATTTGATTTATTTATTTTTACATTTTGATTGGTACTAAAAATATTTTTTTTCTATATAAACAAGTATTTTAAAATGATAGTACAACATAGAGTTTTATGTTATAATCATATAAGTAAAAATCAAAATATAATATTTATTTTAAATTAAAATTATAAAATATCATATATTTCTTAAATACATCTATTCAAAAGATATGAAAGGGTGATTGATTTTGATATTTCTAAATTAAATTGGTTACATATTATCATTTATTTAATTTGAAAGTATTTTCTTTTACAATATTTATATAATATTATTTCTTTATATTTATCTAACTACCACTTACAAGTATTAACACATCATAAATAGGTAAAATACTCAATTAAAAAATATATAGAAGTTAACAATTTTAATTTTTACTTCAAAATTTTTTATTTTAAACGCTATTTATTATATTTTTATTAGAGAGCTATTTTATTTTTCAATTGTAATGCAATAAATTATAGAAACCATACATAAATAGATTGTTTACTTTGACTTTTATTTCAAGAGTTATTTTATTTTTAGATATAAATATCAATTATATGTATAAATAAATAGTAAATAGATAAGAATAACACACTTGTTTTAACATTTATACAATAATTATACTATTTTAAATATTATTTAATTTATTTTTAATTGAAGAATTGTTTTATTCATTTATACAATAATTATACTATTTTAAATATTATTTAATTTATTTTTAATTGAAGAATTGTTTTATTTTTCAATAGTTATTTTCTTATAATAGTAAAAGCAAATATTAATGTAACATGGGAAAATGAAAAAGGGGTCATGTTTGAAAGGGAGGTATATAAGTATTCTTTTTTGTACGACAAAGTAGTGTGGCTCTATTCTTTTTAACTTTCACATCACTCTTGTCTCCACTTCAACATACTTTCAAACATAAAATGATTTTTGTATGATAGGGCTTTAGATTCTTTTGATTAGTTATCAATTATAAGTTTTTTGAGATGAGTTAAAGGCATCACCATATGTAGGAAGTAAATAGTGGGAATTAAAAATAGATTATTGCAGCGAATAGTGTGAATAAATACAGGGGTGGAAATAAATACCATGAGTGAAAAAAAGCAAGTTATTTCTATTTTCATTTTGTCTAAAAATATTTGTATGCATTATAATACTTTTTTAGATTTATTTTTTAGATGTTTTTCCAATTATAAATAAGAAAGTAATTTATCTTAAAATAAGAAAGTAATTTATAATTGGAAAAACATCTAAAAAATAAATCTAAAAAAGTATTATAATGCATACAAATATTTTTAGACAAAATGAAAATATAAATAACTTGCTTTTTTTCATGGTATTTATCTCCACCTCTGTATTTATTCACACTATTCGCTGCAATAATCTATTTTTAATTCCCACTATTTACTTCCTACATATGGTGATGCCTTTAACTCATCTCAAAAAACTTATAATTGATAACTAATCAAAAGAATCCAAAGCCCTATCATGCAAAAATCATTTTATGTTTGAAAGTATGTTGAAGTGGAGACAAGAGTGATGTGAAAGTTAAAAAGAATAGAGCCACACTACTTTGTCGTACAAAAAAAATACTTATATACCTCCCTTTCAAACACGACCCCTTTTTCATTTTCCCATGTTACATTAATATTTGCTTTTACTATTATAAGAAAATAACTATTGAAAAATAAAACAATTCTTCAATTAAAAATAAATTAAATAATATTTAAAATAGTATAATTATTGTATAAATGAATAAAACAATTCTTCAATTAAAAATAAATTAAATAATATTTAAAATAGTATAATTATTGTATAAATGTTAAAACAAGTGTGTTATTCTTATCTATTTACTATTTATTTATACATATAATTGATATTTATATCTAAAAATAAAATAACTCTTGAAATAAAAGTCAAAGTAAACAATCTATTTATGTATGGTTTCTATAATTTATTGCATTACAATTGAAAAATAAAATAGCTCTCTAATAAAATATAATAAATAGCGTTTAAAATAAAATTTCTTGAAGTAAAAATTAAACTTGTTAACTTCTATATATTTTTTAATTGAGTATTTTACCTATTTATGATGTGTTAATACTTGTAAGTGGTAGTTAGATAAATATAAAGAAATAATATTATATAAATATTGTAAAAGAAAATACTTTCAAATTAAATAAATGATAAATATGTAACCAATTTAATTTAGAAATATCAAAATCAATCACCCTCTCATATCTTTTGAATAGATGTATTTAAGAAATATATGATATTTTATAATTTTAATTTAAAATAAATATTATATTTTGATTTTTACTTATATGATTATAACATAAAACTCTATGTTGTACTATCATTTTAAAATACTTGTTTTATTATAAGTAAATAATTTTTTAATAAAATATCTATTGTAAAAAGTAAATATTCTCTTAGTTTATTCTTTTTAGGGTAAAAAAGTAATTCTATTATAATGCTTTTTCAATTACAAATAAGAAAGTAATTTAATATAAAATATAAATGTATTATTAATTGTTTTTAGTTTTATTCTTTTAAGGTAAAAAAGTTAATTTCATTAAAATGTTTTTAATGCTTACATTATAATATTTTTTTATAAGCAAGTAAATAATTTTTTAATAAAATATCTATTATGTGATAATGTTTATATTTAACACATACAATTTATATCACATACAAAAACAAGCAAATAGTGCAATGAATTAAGGTTATGGGTATCAAATCTATTAATCCATTGCACTATTTGCTTGTTTTTGTATGTGATATAAATTGTATGTGTTAAATATAAACATTATCACATAATAGATATTTTATTAAAAAATTATTTACTTGCAAAATATTATAATGTAAGCATTAAAAACATTTTAATGAAATTAACTTGTTTACCCTAAAAGAATAAAATTAAAAACAATTAATAATACATTTATATTTTATATTAAATTACTTTCTTATTTGTAATTGAAAAAACATTATAATAGATTTATTTTTTTACCCTAAAAAGAATAAAACTAAGAAAATATTTACTTTATTACAATAGATATTTTATTAAAAATTTTTTTACTTATAATAAAACAAATATTATAATGTAATCATACATTTAAATTTTATATTAAATTACTTTCTTATTTTAACATAAATTACTTTCTTATTTATAATTGAAAAAACATCTAAAAAATAAATCTAAAAAAGTATTATAATGCATACAAATATTTTTAGACAAAATGAAAATAGAAATAACTTACTTTTTTTCACTCATGGTATTTATCTCTACCTCTATATTTATTCACACTATTCGCCGGCAATAATCTCTTTTTAATTCCCACTATTTACTTCCTATTTATATTAGTTTGAAAAGTTATGACCAAAACATATAATAACACGGTCACGCTCCACCCACTGTAGGTTACGCCTCTTGGCATAATTAATCTATATATATTTTTTAAATTCAAAAAAACAAAAAAGCGAAAAAACTCGAAAATGATATCTCTCGGCGTATAATATATAGATTAATATATTAAGATAGATGAGCTAGTTAATAATTTATATATGAGTAAATAACTCTTTAAATAAAAATAAAGTATATTTATATTTAGTTTAATGAATTTTTACATTTGTTGTTAGTTGAATTTATTTTTATTTTTAATTATATAATTTACATTTTTTAAATATATAATATATACTAGCAATTGCACCTTAGTGTACAATGGGTATGCCGAAGAAGTGTGGAAAGTCAATTAACATAAATTTTGATCTATTTTTGTAATATATAAAATTATTTTAATCATTTTATGTAATTAATAGTTTTATTTTAAAATATAATATATAATAATAGGTAAATTATTTATAATTTATTATTAAAAATATAATCCACATTTCATATAATAATTTAAAAAATCAATTTTAAAAATATTAATGATATAAATAAAATCAATATAAAAAAGAAGTTAATTTAAAAAATTATTAATTATAAATTAAATCAATATAAAAAATAAAAATATAGTTAATTTAAATTATTTAAAAAATTATTAATAATAAATAAAAGCAATATAAAAAAATAAAAATAAAGTTAATTTAAATTCATGTGTAGGTACCTGCTGCACAGGCAGTACCTGCACAAGTACTTCGCACCCTGCACAGGTAGTGCGCAGTACTTGCATAGGTACTGTAGGCTGTGCAACATGGTACTTGTGCATTAATTTCCCTGTATAGAAAGCTTTTGGAGGTGTTGCCAAATTAGGGTTTGAATTAACAGCAATGGCGGGCAGATGTGCGTTGGGGAAATGCTTATTATATTTTCATTTCAGCTACCTTTATAGACGGTGAACTTTTGAGAACCACTATAAAGGTATCGAAAATGATGAATGGCAAAGATTCATTTAATGGCTGGTAGATCAATATAAACTATTGATTGACTTTTTAGGTTTGTCCTCTTCAAATAAGGATATGCCTTCGGTGTAAATTAATTTTTAATTAAAATTTTAAAAAATTATAATATTTTTTATTTTATAGGTAAAAAAAGTTTTGAAAGGGTCCTAGAATCTTTTACAACAAATATCCACAAGAACAAAAGTTAATTAATAATGAAATTGTAATCAAGCTACCCCTCAATAACAACCACACTAAAACAACCAAACCACACTGTACAAATCTGAAAATTCGATTTGGTGAAGCTTAAATCCTTGAAGGCAACCACCAAACCATTAGAAGTAAGCTTATAAAATCAAATCCAAAACAATGAAGCACAAATCAACATAAAGGAAATTGAATGCAAACAAATAAAACAAATTATACCTTTATATCTTCATTGGTTGATCTCCATTATTCTTCTCTCCTTCGCTTTTGAAGATCTAAAATATGTTGCACTTAGTTTTGGATTGCACAAAGCAAAAGGCTTAAGATGAAACTAACAACGAAAGATTGAAGATGGTAGTTCAAGATAATAATTTCAAGTTTTCAACAAAAGGTTGAAGATGGTGGTTAGAGAAATGAAGATCTCAAAGCTTGAACTTATAGATGAGAAGATGGTGAAAGAGACAGACGAGATTGAGTAGAAAATGGATGGCTGAGATCAAATAAGAGAATGTGCAAAAAAAAGTTTTTCATTTTCAAAATAGAAAAATGGACGAGTTTCTCAATTTTGAAATAGAAGAATGGAAGACGATGTGGAGTGAGAAATAGAAAGATGTAAGAGTTCATGGAAGAGTTCAGTGAGAAAAAGAGGGAGAGATGTAAGAGTTAATTTTTTGAAAATTAAATATCATTTATTTTCAAAATCATAGATAATTAATTAAATTTAAATAATTTAATTAATTATTAGATTAGTGGGATCAAATAAATAAAAGTATTTATTTAATCAAAGGCAACGTTAATAGTTAAATAAGTAAGTAATAATTATTTAATTTGATGGATTAATGAAATGGAAGACATTAGTATGATTAAATAATAAAAAATATTTAATTATGTTTGTGTGAAAAGAGAGTGAAATTGGATTAAGGTTAGATGAAGAACTAAGGTTAGACGAAGAATTAGATTTAGATGAAGAATTAGATGATAAATTAGTTGGAAAATGGCGTCATAAGTTCAGGACAATTTTAAGTGTCTACACACACAAGCTAAACAACACCTAGCCCTCGACTGACATCATGCACACCCATAATATGTGTGTTAGAAATAAGACCATGTTTAGGAAGAGATCTCTTCTTTCTTTGGACAATCATCCAGGAAACACTATTTTCCAAATCCTTAGATTGGAGGATAGTAGAGTAGAATTCTCTACCATCACCATGACCTTCTATACCAACCACATAGAAGAGGAGTGTTTGTCCAAAGAAGAAATAGGCTACTCAGTCAAAAGGCATTGAAAGAACAATACCACCACACACCTTGAAAGGACCAATTTAGTATGAGTGATTATGGATAGACTAGGAAAAGGTAATCCACTAAGAGAAGAAGAGGGTGTCAACTCAACACCAATTAACAAGATCATCATGAAATAGAGGGAGCATAGAAGCTTCACAACCCTCAAAGTAAAAAAAACACCAATAGTTAAGTGTTTGAGATGAGAATTCCACCACAATGTAGTTGAACCCACAAACCTATGATGAGAGTGAGGGTAATCAAAAGCAAGGTGTCCAACATGTAAGCACCTTATACGATGGATGGGAAGACCTTCATAATAAATCATCTAAGTTGAGAACATGTCCTCCATCATAAGCATGATTTCTTCAAGAAGAGCCTTGGAAATGTTAATGTCAACCAAAATATTGGAATAGGTGGTGTGGCCAAAATTAGAAGTAGCATCAACCCTAAGAAACAACAAATCAGATAACCTATATCTTAAAAAAAAAATAGTGAATAATTATATATTTTAATTTTATAAAACTAATAACTTTATATTTTCCAATTGTTAAATTATATTAAATTTAAATTTCATATAATGTTTTAAATATTGCTTGAAATATTTATGGTATTCATTGGCCTAATAAAGTCACCATCTAGTTTTAACACTTTTGGGTTTTGTGAATCTAGTTCTAAGATAGTGTTGTCAATGTTGTATAATTGAGATCTTGTAGATAAAACCTATTGAAGTTTAAATTCTTGCCCATGGTATTCCGAAGGTTGAGCTTATAATGTTTCCCAACATTTGATAACACTTCTTGGTATCAACATACTTCCAAATACAACCATTTGTGAACACAACTTTATTTGGAAACTTGGATATTCCATTGAGTGGAAACCTTGTTCTCCCCTCACTTATTAAATATAACAATAGAAATTTACTAATTATAATATATTTTAGTCAATATACAATATCATCATTAGAAATCTCAAAATTTATTTTTCACTTTTATTCATATAGGTTTTGTTTTATGTACTAATATTAAGCCATTTGTGTACAAGTACTTCCATTGTTTCATTTTTCCTCTAGCTCTTTTGTGGCTAGTTTTTGTGATGATACTCACATCACTTATATGAGTAGCATGACTCTTTATATTACCTTGGTCAACTTCATTTTGACTCTTTAGTTCTCAATATTGCATCTATATTATATTATAATTAGTATAATATTACATATGCATATAATTTAATTAACATATTAGTCAACATAATATATTATACCAATGAAAATGTGAAATTCTTACCATTCTCATTTTAATAAAATCAACTTCAACTATGCTCCCAAGGAGTTGGTAAACAAAGTCAAAATCAACTAATTAATCTACAGAGGCTCTTTACTAACAAATTATTTGTTTAATATACTTAACAAATATTTATCCAAGGTACAAACTCAACTTCTACTATGCTATTCATAGTTATACCTAGCACAAGTCAAACTTGGGGTCAAGGTTATCTCTAACAACTAAAATCTTCATCAACCTCATAAAATCCCGATACATTCAACATGCAAGGACCTATTGACCTTGAACTAGTATCCATCATTCCTATAGATTGCTATATAATGACTCATCTATCAACTAGAAAACAAATACTTAAATTACAATACTACAAAGGTAGGTATTCGCCACTATGTGGAACTTGTTATATATTTCAACGGTCATGTGAGCTCATTTATTTTAGGCTATTCATCCTTAGTGTGTGAGGATGTAGGGGTAATTAAATCTTGGCCAAAGTGGTGTATCTTGTAGATTATAGATATTAATAAACATTGATAAAGGTAATATTAATGGCTTGTATAACAATCCTCCAAATTCCCTCAAAGAAGTCATAGTCTCTTTCAAGGTTATTGTTGACATTTCATGCCCCCTTTCTTGGTCTATTGATAAAAACTTGATCTGCGAGATCTTATTTGGGCCATCTTGTATGAATTGTGCCGTGTGAATCCAAAAATGGCCAAGTATTAGACTTTATGGGCTTTCGGGCTTTTGGTTGTCTACATGCTTACATACCATCTCTATTGCTATTGGGTTCTACTTTTCCCCCTTCAAATCCATCAATTGCGTAAGTTTAAATATTTTGGTTTCAGTCATCGGCCTTAATTCTTAGCCCCTTATCGCTTTCAAGTTTCTCTTCTCTTTCTTTGTCCCAATTGTTGAGATTTCAATGGAACCCTTAAAAACATGTCTTAAAATTTTAGGGTTCAAGGATCAATCATCCTCCTTAATCCTTACCAATCATTTTCATCATGAGATACATCTTCCTCCCAATCCTCGACCCTCGATGTCATAATCCTAGGCCTTTGGTTGTTGGGTCTCCCTCCCATCTTCTATCTTATTTTACAATATTATCTGGATTGTATCTGAAATGATTTAAGCAACAACTACAACATGATGATCAAAATTATCTGGATAGTTTTTGGAATGATTTATAGCAACTTCAACAAAAACTTCAGCAACAAGGAGAATCACTCGAGGTAGCACAATATTATTGGGATTGTTTGTGGAATCATTTACAACAGTTTCATCAACAAATTCAGCCACAACTAGATCAAGTTTTGCGGTAGCATTTCCTTCACGTTGACTCTCAGAATGATAGTAGGGGTGTTTGAAAACATAATGAACAACAACAAGATCAAAATTTGCAGCATTATTCCTTTCATAGTCTTTAGAATGTTTTACGATGTAGTGCACAACAATTTCAACAACTGGGTCAAAATTTACAATATTCTCAGAGTGTTGTGAAGGAATATTCACAACATTTTCAGCGATAAGAGGATCACAATTTGTCACATGCTCCCCCTTTTAGCCATTATGATGTTTTGTGGGACAACTCAAAGTGATTTCAAGAACAAGGGAGTTAGTATTTGTCAAATCTTTGAAATGTTTCAAGTGGTGATTCCCAACAACATCAACAATAACATGATTATAATTTCCTATCTTCTCCTCATGTTGGCCTTCAAAATGTTTCTAGGCCTAATTCTTATGATTCTCGATAATAGAAGGATATTCTCAAAGGAGGTTCACAATAATTTAAGAAAAAATTTGATCACACTTGGCCGTATTTTTTTGACGGCCTTAACTCTATTTGTTGGAGTGGTTCACACCAATATGAGCGACAATGAAGTGATAGTTCTTCTAAATCTCTTACTTCTTTCCTCCAAAATTTCTTGAGAGATAATTCACCATAATCTTAGCATTAGAGGGATCAACATTTTCCCCATTCTTCTCCTTCGACCAAGAGTTATCACATAACACCATAGAGTACATATTCCAACAATTTTTTATTATGTTGTTTGAGTTGTACTAATGAGATTATTGATAACACGATACCATAACAAAACTGAGGTGTGTGAATCATCAAATACACTTTAGCTTTCTCATGACTATCAATTACACATGGATGAATATAAGAATAGGCTTATTATGTAGCAAAGTCCATTGTTTGTGACTTATTCCTTATTGTTGGCTATATTTGAATCTCTCTCACCTTATAAAATTCATGAAATTGCGCAAGATTATATTATATATGTATAAAATTTTCATGAGGCATTTTCATAATATTGGGTAATATAGGAAAAAAATCAAACAAAAGATAAATAACAAATCTCAAGATCATATCTCAAAAATAACAACCTCTAGGAAAATATTCAAAATGGTAAAAGAGCAAAGAAAATGTGAATCTATATATAAAAAAATAACAACCTTTTAAAAGAAGAATTCAAGATGGTAGTGAGCAAAGAAAATGTGAATCTATATTTCAAAAAATAAGAATCTTCTAAGAAATGAATTCTGCAATAGATGAGATGTAAGTTTGACTTTCCAATTTCTGTTAAGGTTAAAAAGCCTTGTGGAATATTTTTTGTCATTTACTGTAAACATCCCTATCACACGGCACCACAAAGATAGTAGACATTCTTTTTCCTGTCAAGCAACAAATGGAACTGATTTTAAAAGAAAATAGCATCCACGCCAAATCTCTTTGACCTAAATTTTTGTTGTTGTCCCTCATTGTTTAAATGGTTTTTTGTGCTCGAGGAAATTAATTTTCAGCAAGATATCAATTCAATTGTGATACGAAATCAGAGAATGGCTGATGAATACAATTGTAGATGTTGTCCTGCAGTCCTCTAGACATCTAGAGATCTTGAAGAACATATGGAAAACTATAGATTAGGTAAGTGGAGCCAAACTCATTTTCCTATCTTGAGAGAATTCGAGTGTGATGCAATTCTATTTTGAAGTTAGAAGAGGGGTAAACACGTTCAACATAGTGAGATTTTCTTTTTTAATCTAGAGTTCTACAATTGTGATTTTCTTTCTCTTCAAAGATTTGACGCATATTATGTCTTGGTTTGTCTATTTTATGAGAGACATTTTAACCATTAATCGTGATTTCAAAGGACACAATTATAGATGGATATGAAATTTACTAGAATCTTTTTGTAGAATAGAATGATGTATAACCCTCGTGAGTACTAGACAAGCGCTATGCTTAAACATTTGTTTAATTTTAAAAAGATTGTAACCTAATTTCATGATTTTTTTAATTTAGGAGACTTGTAGGACAAAACAATGAATGCTGGCAGAAGGAGGAAGTGGCTATGTTCCTAACCTGGAACCTACTTTTTGTTTTCCTTCTTAGCATACTCATAGAGAAAGATTAGTTCTTTCAACTACATTTACAAGTGTAGATGATAATTTTGGTAAGTAGGGTGATTTCGAAAAATTCCCATAAATATTGTGATATTTTCATAGTTGAATGAAATATATCTCCTCAATTTCTATATACTGTAACTTTTTCTTTTCAATACTTATTCATAATTTCTTTGCAATTCAAAATTGTTTAAGATCATTTTCCCTTAACTTGTCATCAAATACTCAAAAATGTTACAACTTTTGAAATTTAATATATGTTTGCTTCCTTATATTTTTTTTCTATTTACTGGGATGGCTCTCCCTCACCTTCAACGATCCAAATTTTGTTTAGGTCAACCTCTTAACTTTCAAGATAGGGACAATTTAAATCCAACTATTAATTACAAAGTAAATGACAACAATACCGACATTAACTTATAAGTGTCCTAAGATTATCCTTTTTTTAACGACGCTAATCCACTCCTGCAACAATATTATTGAAATTGTATTCAAAATGATTTACAACAACTACAACAAGATGATCAAAATTATTTAGATATTTTTTGGAATGATTTTCAACTTCAACAACAAAGAAAATCACACGAGGTAGCACAATATTATCAAGATTGTTTGTGGAATCATCTACAACAATTTTATCAACAAATTCAGCAACACCAAGATCAAGTTTTGTAGTAGCATTTCCATCCCGTTGAATTTCAAAATGATAGCAGAGATGTTTCAGAACATAATCAACAACAATGAGATCAAAATTTGCAGTATTATTCCTCTCATAGTTTTCAAAATGTTTTTAGAAGTAGCGTACAACAGTTTCAACAACTGGATCAAAATTTGCAATATTTTTAGAGTGTTGTAAAGAAATATTCACATCAATTTCAGCGACAAGAGGATTGTAATTCGCCACATGTTCTCCCTTCCAACCATTATGATGTTTTACATGACAATTCAAAGTGATTTCAACAACATGGGAGTTAGTATTTTCCAAATCTTTGGAATGTTTCAAGTGGTGATTCCCAACATCAACAACAACAAGATTACAATTTTCTATGATTTCCTCATGCTGGCCTTCAAAATGTTTCTAGGGTTGATTTTTATGATTTTTAGAAACTGGAGGATATTCTCAGAGGCGGTTCACAACAATTTTAGCAACAATTTGATCAGACTTGGCCATATTTTTCTGACGACCTTAACTCAATTTATTGGAGTCATTCACATCAATCTCAGCGACAACAGAGTGACAGTTCTTCTCAATCTCTTACTTCTCTCCTCTAGAATGTTTTGAGGGAAGATTCACCAGAATTTCAGCATTAAAGGGATCAACATTCGCCCTATTCTTCTCCTTCGATCCTTCGACTAAGAGTTATTGCAAAAGATCATAGAGCAGAGATTCCAATATTTTTTTGTTATGTTATATAAGTCGTATTAATATTGATAACACATCACCATAGAAAAACTGAGGTGTTTGAATCATTAGATCCACTTAGCATTCTCATGATTATCAATTGCATGTGGACAAATATAAAAATAGGCTTATTATATAGAAAATTCCATTTTTTGTGATTTATTCTTTATTATGCGATGATGGCTATATCTGAATCTCTCACTTAAAAAAATTATGAAATTGTGCTGAAATTATATTATATATTTATGTTTAAAATTTTCATAAGTTGCCTTCACAATATGGGGTAATAAAGGAAAAAAATACTAAAAAAGGTAAATAATAAATCACAAGATCATATCTCAAAAAATAACAACCTCTAGGAAAAAAATTCAAAATGGTAAAAGAGCAAAAAAAAGGTTCAAATCTATATCTCAAAAAATAACAACCCTTTAAGAGAAGAATTTAAGATGATAGTGAGCAAATAAAATGTGAATGTATATCTCAAAAAATAACAACCTTCTACAATAGATAAGATGTAAGTTTTGCTTCCAAAATTCTTTTAAGGCAAAAAATGTTCAGAACATAATCAATAACAACAAGAATTTGGGAAGCTAGACTTACATTTCATCTATTGTAAAATTCTTCTCTTAGCTTGGGTTGTTTTTTGAGATATAGATTCACTTTTTTTTTTTCTCACTATCATCTTGAATTTTTCTGTTAGAAGATTGTTATTTTTTGAGATATAGATTCGCATTTTCTTTTCTTTTTTACCATTTTTAATTTTTTTCTAAAAGTTGTTATTTTTTGAGATATGATTTTGTGATTTGTTATTTATCTTTTCTTTGAATATTCTTCTTTTATTATCCAATATTGTGAAGACACCTCATGAAAATTTTATACATATATAATATAATCTCAGAACAAGTTCATGAATTTTTATGAAGTGAGAGATTCAAATATATCCATTGTTGCATGATAAGGAATACGTAACAAATAATGGATTTTGCTACATAGTAAGCCTATTCTTATATTTATCCAAGTACAATTGATAATCATGAGAATGTTAAGGGGATCTGATAATTCCGACACCTTAGTTTTACTATGGTGACGTATTATCAATAATATCATTAGTACAATTCAAACAACATAACAAAAAAATGTTGGGATTTGTGCTCTATGGTGTTCTACGATAACTCTTGTTTAAAGGAGAAGAATGTGTTGAATGTTGATCCCCCTGATGTTCAAATTTTGGTGAATCATCCCCAAAAACATTTTGAAGGAAAGGGGTAAGAGATTGAGAAGAACTCTTTGTTGTTGCTCAGATTGATATGAATCACTTTAGCAAATAGAGTTATTACCATCATAAAAATACAATCAATTATGATCAGATCGTTGCTGAAATCATTGTGAACCGCCTTCAAGAATATCCTTTAGTTGTCGAGAATCATAAGAATCAGCTCTGGAAACATTTTGATGGCCAACATGAGGAGAAGATAAAAAATTATAATTCTGTTGTTGCTGATGTTAT
Organism: Sequoia sempervirens; assembly: GCA_007258455.2. NCBI lineage: Eukaryota > Viridiplantae > Streptophyta > Pinopsida > Cupressales > Cupressaceae > Sequoia > Sequoia sempervirens. The sequence goes on from VDFB02367098.1 coordinate 28,133, forward strand.
TGGGAATTACCACTTGAAACATTCTGAAGATTTGGCAAATACTGTCTCCCCTATTCTTCAAATTGTTTTGAGTTGTCCCTTAAAACATCATAATGATTGGAAGGGGGAGCATGTGGAAAGTTGTGATCCTTTTGTTGCTAAAAATGTTGTGAATATTCCTTCACAACACTCTGAGAATATTGCAAATTTTGATCCAGTTGTTGAAATTATTATGCGTTACTTCTAAAAACATTATGAGGGCTATGAGAGGAAAAATGTTACAAATTTTGATCTTGGTTATGTTGATTATGTTCTGAAACACCCTTGTTATCATTCCAAGGTCCAATGGGAGGGAAATGCTGTTGCAAAAATTGATCTCAGTACTGCTAAATTTGTTGATGAAACTGTTGTAAATGATTCCATAAACAATCTTGATAATATTGCGCTACTTTGGGTGGATCTCATAATTTTTGAAGCTTTTGTTGAAGTTGCTGTAAATCATTTTAGGAACTATCTAGATAATTTTGAACATCTTGTTTGTAGTTGTTGCTATAAATCATTTTAGATACAATTCTAATAATATTGTTGTGGTAGTGGATCAACGGTTTTAAAAATAGGATAATCTTATGGATCTCGTAAGTTAATGTAGGTATTCTTGCCATTTACTTTGTCAACTTAGCAAATGGATTTAAATTGTCTCTATGTTGAAAGTCAAGAGGTAGACCTAAACAAAAGTTGGATCATTGAAGGTGAAACAGAGTCATCCTAGTAAATAGAAAAAATACAAGGAAACAAACATATATTGAGTTACAGAAGTTGTAGTATTTTTTAGTACTCGGTGACAAGTTAAGGGAAAATGATCTTAAATAATTCTGGATTGCAAGAAAATTTGGGTAACTATTAATTTTTTTTTTTACATATATAGAAATTGAGGAGATATATTTCATCTAACTCTGAAAATATTACAATATTTGTTGGAATTTTTTGAAATCACCATGCTTACCAAAATTATCATCCACACCTCTAAATGTAGTTGAAAGACCTAAGAAGGAAAACAAAAAGGAGGATCCAGGTTAGGAACAATATAGCCGCTTCCTCCATTTTCCTACCATTGATTGTTTTATTCCATAAGTCTCCTAAATTTAAAAAATCAATAAATTAGGTTGCAATTTTAGAAAAAATTAAACAAAATGTTTAAGCATACCAGATGTCTTGTACTCACAAAGATTGTATAGCATTTTGTTTTGCAAAAAGTTTCCAACAAATTCCATATCCATCTATAATTACGTCTATTGAAATTAGGGTTAATGGTTAAAACATCTCTTATAAAATAGACGACCCAAAATTTAATGCCTCAAATCTCGGAAGAAAACAAAAATCAATGTTGTATAACTTTGGACTAAAGAAAAAATTTCACTATGCTAAACTTGTTTACCCCTCTTCTAACTTCAAATAGAATTGCATTACACTTGAATTCTCTCAAAATAAGAATGTGTTTGGCTCTACTTACTTAAACTATATGGCTTTCCATATGTTGTTCAAGATCCCTAGGTGTCCGAAGGACGACAGGTTAACATTTACAATTGTATTCATTAACCATTCTCTGCTTTCATATCACAATTGAATTGATATCCTCCTGAAAATAAGTTTCCCCGAGCACAAAAAATTATTAAACAATGAGGGAAACAACAAATATTTGGGTCAAGGAGATTTGGCAAGGATGCTATTTTCTTTTAAAATCAATCCCATTTGTTGCTTGACAGGAAAAATAATGTTTGCTATCTTTGTGGTATTGTGTGATGGGGATGTTTATTGTAAATGACGGAAAACTTTCCACATGGCTTTTAAGCCTTAAGAGAATTTGAGAAGCCAGACTTACATCTCATTTATTGCAGAATTTTTCTTTTAGAGGGTTATTTTTTTGAGATATAGATTCACATTTTATTTGTTCACTAGTATCTTGAATTCTTCTCTTAGAGGTGTTGTGACCTTTTCACACATCACCCATTCAAAATGGGGACCCCCTAATTTCTGCTCCATTCTGGTCTTTTGGCTTTGGTTTTCTCTCTCTCTCTCGGTCTCTTCTATCTTTCTGGGGATGTGCCTGTCTTTGAGCTATATTTGAAATTTTGGCTAAGTCTGTAAAATTAGGGTTTGTATTTTTCAGACTAGTATGAGGACCAGTTGAGTGGGAAAATTGAAATCCAAGCTTGGCAATGCAGTTAGAGGACCTCTAGTAGGTTCCCACTCAAATCTCATTGAATTTTGACAACTTACTATTTTTAGTAAGTGCCTAATTTGGGACATTTTCTCAACACTTTTTGAAATTCTCACTGTTACACTACACTTAGAACACTCTGAGCTACCTATTTGCAGATTTTGAGCTGAAACAGACAACTTGTTATTTTTAGTAGTCTAGGATTTAGGAGCCATTTCTAGGGTTTGCATGTCTGCTTTTTCAATGCATGTCTAGAGAATTTTTCTGGGTTTTTCGAGACCTTCATGATGGTACAACATGCAAACTGAGATACTGACTTTCAGCAGTTCAGGCTTCGGAGGCTGTTTGTAGGGTTTGCATGTAGGATTTTTCAATGCATGTCAAGTTATTCTTTATGGTTTTTTCAAGAGCTACGCAACGAGGTAACATGCAGACAAATTTGATCACATTTTAGGAACCTGCTATTTTTAACCAGTGCTCGCATGTTGGCTAATTTATTGGGTTTTTCTGGGTTTTTTGAGATCCCTCGGGCAGTGTGACATGCAAATTCATCTGAAAGGCGGCTAGTCACTTTTTTAGATGCTTACTATTTTTAGCAGGATCACTCCAGCAGCCACCCAACACTTCAGTATCACGAACAAAGCGACATGCAGCCGAAACAGGGTCAAACGGAGATCGTTTAAGCCACATGCAAGTCAGATTAGGGTTTCCAACTTCGGGGCTGAAAATGAGGGGTAGAACACCAGAATCTCCGAAAACTAATGTATCCCATTGCAATCAGTATCTTTCAAGGAATCCACTGGTAAAATCTGAAGGCAATTTGAGCACTTACTATTTATAGTAAGTCACTCCAGAAATAGGCTATAAATAGCAAGTTAGCACAAGTCACCAGTGTGAACAGTTCAAATAGGTCACAAGGATCTAGTGGCACGAATTTCAAGTCAATACAACTTACAGAAGTTTGAGAATTAGGGGATTTACTAAAAATAGTAAACTAGGGCAAGAAGGCAGGCTGAGAAATTGGCTAAGTAGAAAATGCCTAAGTGAAAAATGGAAGCACAAAGGTCTAAATGCGCCCATGTGGAGGCTGGTTTGGAAAAATATTGCTAAGGCAATGAAAATTCCAGTAGCTACCCCCAAATGTGCCCAATGTAAGGGAGAGGGTTGGATTTTGTCTAAGTATCAAGAAGTTCCTGCTGAAACCCCCAAATGCACCCATCTCCAAGGAGGCTGAGGGAATTTTGCTAAGGCATGATGAAATGGAAGCTAGAGGTCTAGAATGCGCCCAACCTTTAGAGGAGATAAAGAAAAGTTACAAAGGCATAAAATTCCTCCTCCACCCTTGATATGTGCCCAAGTTGTGATAAGGTTAAGAAAAGTCTCTAAGTGGCTAAAAGTTCATCCTCCACCCTTGACCAACCTTGAGAGGAGATAAAGAAAAGTTACAAAGGCATAAAATTCCTCCTTCACCCTTGATATGCGCCCAAGTTGTGATAAGGTGAAGAAAAGTTTCTAAGTGGCTAAAAGTTCCTCCTCCACCCCTGATATGTGCCCAAGGTGAAGTAAGGCATGAGGAAAAGTTACTAAGTGATGGGAAATTCCTGCAGGTGCCTTGAAATGTGCCCAAGTTTGCTGGAGAGTTTGAAAGATGGTTAAGGCGTTGATACTCCTCCATGACCCTTGATATGCGCCCAAGATGAAGTAAGGCATGAGGAAAAGTTACTAAGTGATGGGAAATTCCTGTAGGTGCCTTGAAATGTGCCCAAGTTTGCTGGAGAGTTTGAAAGATGGTTAAGGAGTTGATACTCCTCCATGACTCCTCAAATGCGCCGATGTTGGTGATGGTGGTGAAATTTTTTCGAAGTATAAAAAATGGAAGTGCTTCCTAGCAAATCGCCCTCCTAGGGAAGATGTTTGAAAATATTTTCTAAGTGTTTGCAAATGGCAGGAGAAAGGTCCAAATGTGCCCAATTGATGAGGTAGACTTGAAAAATATTTCCCAAGTAATAAAAATTTCCAAGTACGCCCAAAGGAGAAGTAAGAATAAACTTTGGTGGGAAATATTTTTTCAAAGGTTGAAAATAAAAAAATTAAATGTACTCCTTCGTCTTATACGCATGAATTTTGCATTTTCTGAGGGGAATTTTCTTCTGGGTACTGGATATCTTTAACGAGGAGATGATTTCAAAGTTTTTCACACCTTGCCAGAGATTTTAAAGTGAAGATTTTAACTAGGTGCCCAGTTGATGAATTTTTCTAGGTGAAGGAAATAAAATTTTCTAAGGCAAAAAGAAGAAATAAAATTTGAAAATGTTTACGCCTTGCCTTGAAAAAGCTAAGCAACCAAAAGCAATATGTGCTATGTCAAATAATGTCCAAATTTGTTCTCATTGTGGACGTCAAGGTCATCTTTCTAGTAATTGCTTTGATCTACACCCTTGTACGTCATGTGGTTTGCATACTCATTCTACCAAGCATTGTTATCTACTAGATCCATCTTCAAAATCTATGAGGCATATGAATTTTTGTTGGATAGATCATTCAAGTTGGAGATCCAAGGTTGCTTTGTTAACCAAATCGTATAAGAGAGTTCAATCTATTATTGATGGTGAAAATGTGCCTACTCATAATAATGGTGATGTTATTCCTCATAATTCTTCTAATGATGATGTAGATCTTATTGAGCCTACATTAGCTCCAATTAATGTTGATATTTCTGAGATGCCACTCAGTATATTTGATAAGAATTGATTTGTTGAGAAGATTGATGAAGTGAATCTGCTTCCCATGAATGATTTTGCTAATATTGGAGACGCTCCAAATAAGGTTATTGTTGAAGCTACTATTAGTAATGACAGTAATGTTGGTAATGTCATTGTTGATGACAATTTTATTGGTGATGATAAGAATGATTTTGCTAAGAAATGTGATTATGTCACATATGTTGGATATGCAGTTTATGATGATGTTGGCCTTCACTAATTTTTTTGAGGGTATGGAGATAAATAATTTGCCTCTTTTTCTGTTACTCCATGAAGGAGATCATGTTGTTGAAATTTTCCTTTCTCATCTGCCAAGGGAGGGAATATTGGTATATGTCAGATTCAAGTGGAGATTTCATAGATTGTTGACACCTTGTGATTGGTGTGGTAATTACACTTCAATTTCAATATTTTATTGCACTCAATATGTGCCATTTCAGATATTATTTTCAGTGACTGCATCCAATGTGTGCTATTTCAGAAAAAAATTCAAATATTATTTTCAATGATTGGCAACGTTATTTCAAATAGTAATGGTGACTATTCATATTGGCCACTAAAGTTTGGTCATTTTTTCAAATTGCAGCATGGACAGAACAAACCCAAAGTTGAGACTTGTCAAAAATACAAGCTCATTCTTCAAAAGTTAAGACCTGTCCAAGTAACAGGCTTATTATCAAAAGTTGAGTCTTGTCCAAGCAACAAGCTCATTATCAAAAGTTGAGACTTGTCAAAACAAGCAGCTCATTATCAAAGTTTGAACCCTGTCAAGGTAACAGGCTTAGTTCAAACAAATTTAAGACCTGTCCAATTAACAGGCTTTTCAAAGAAGCTTCAAATCAGCCAGCAAATAATCTTCACCAAAGTGCTTGGTCGAAAAAAGTTTGAGCAATTCAAAATACTGCATATTTCATGATAACCCCTTCAGATTAAGGGGGGATGTTAATGTGTTAATCCTCAAGGGTTAATACATTTGTAAATGTTGCAAGTTAATTTTAGTTATATGGCAGTTCAACTGTCTTCTGCCTATAAAATAATGATGTAAACATTTTTTAGAATGGAATTTTCTGATATACAATAAAATGTGTTTCATATTCAGCCCCTCCTGTGCCTAACAGTAGCTTCCTGTCATGATTGTCAGATTCAACTGAACCAAGTCATATTGAAAATATACAAGAACAAACAGGCATAAGAAAAAGAAATCAAATAAATATTAAATAACCAATATGGCTAGTTCAATGTTTAAAAATTCACATAAATAGGAATATGAATAGAGTTCCAAAGAAATTAAATAGGCAGAGCAGGCGGAGGGATTCGAATGGTTCATGGAACAGAGTCTAATTTGCATTCTCTCTAGCTAGAATGTATTTTTGTTTTATGAATTACACTAGGCACCATAGTAAATTTTTTATTATAAATTTATATTCTATTTTCAGCTATGGTTCTTAAAGTGGCGATGGTGACTGTAAAGAACAGAATACTTACATCTAAACTTTCCACGTACCATGCTTAATATAAATATGAAAACAGTTGAATTCAGAGGATCTGAATGCAGAACAGAAGTTTCAATGGAGTTCATTCTAAATGGATCTGAAGGCTTAATAGAACTTTCAATGGAGTTCAATTCAAGGAAGTCTCAGGTACTGTCTTGACAGTTTGTCCAGTCTGAGTTTTCCTATCAATATAAACCATAGATAACACTTGTAAGTCATCCCTGCCGTTCAAATAGAAAACCAAAGACAATTAATAGTTTGGCTCCTTTTTTCTTCAGCTAGAAAAGAAATCACCAAATATCATCCTTTGTTAATTTGGACATATCCCTGCATACTTCTTCTTTCTGTATAATTTTTTAATATTAGAATAGTTTTTACAGGGATAGCGTTATGTATATGTAAACGGGTCTTTTGCTGCCTATGTATTGTTGATGACAAAATGATGAAGGCATAGTGGAAATTGAACAATTGTGACTTCTCCCAAGATAGCCTTTGCCAGCACAATTAAAGCTCAGTTTGAACAATTCCTTATTTCTATAGGTGAGGCCTGTTAAATTTAATGATCAGATTTAATGCACAGAAATTAATTCACAACTTAACACAAGACACAGCAGATACCCTGGGAAAACCCTCCTCTTGAGGGAGAAAAACCCAGCCAATAATATCTCTTATATTATTGAATCACAAAAACAACTCCTTTACAAAGAGGCCGATATGAAGGTTCACAATATAAGCACCAAAATTATGATGCAACACAGATACAGCCAGGTGCGAATCTTAGATTATGAACTTAGCCTTCAACAATCTGCACTTGAAGAATATCTCGCACTGCTCTTGAAGGTGAATGTAAGATATGCGAATGAAGTGAATTGGATGATGAACAAATGAGAGAAACATCTAATATATATACAAGGAGAGAGGATGTGTCTCTCCACATATCAACAAGTCGGCCTCCACCAAGAGTCGGCCACAATTAATAAATGAAACTTCTTATGAAAGATCGTGCCTTAGAGAGGAATCGCATCCAATGACAAGTCGGCTTAATCATGAATAAGCTTCTTCATTAAATCGCACCTCTTGGAGTCTATAAATTAAATAGCTGCTTGCTATTATTTAATTTATCCAAATAAAAGATAAATCGGCTGGAAGAGACAACCGAAGCTGCTATCATAAACATCAACACTCCCTCTCAGCTAGGGAGGATACTTCCAGCTGCACAAGACAAATCACCTCATCGTGATGTCTACCACTATGGCTACAACTATAAGTGAAAAGAAGAATATCACCTCATTGTGATATCAGATATCGCCTCAACACTATATCAACCATAATGGCTACAACCATACTATGGTGTGTACAAGTGTTCATCACTTACGTGATGTTGTCACCTCAACATGACTTTCACCATGGCTCTCTCAGAGGGTGAAACACAAGTACAAAATGTGTCATGGAGTCACACACATGACATCCACCATGACTCTCTTAGAGGGTGGAAACAAGGGCTTTCACTTCAAATCTCAAAGAGAAATGCATTAACAAGGGATTTCACCTCGAACTTCTCTCCCAAAGAAGAACTCATTAAACAAGGGATTTCACCTTGAACTTCTCTCATAGAGAACTCATTAAACAAGCTTACTGATACTGAGACTCTTTCTCAGTTAAGGCTAGATTCTCCACCATACCAAGCTTATCTCGAAAGTACACAAACTTTATCTTGGAGAGAGGCTTGGTGAGAATGTCTATCGTCTGCTCATCAGTGTTATATACCTCAACTGTATAGCCTTCCGCAATACCATATCTCTAATATAGTGATACTTGATCTCAACATGCTTGGTTCTGTCATGGAACACAGGATTGACATAAAGCTTCACGCAACTCTGATTATCACAATAAATGATAGTAAGCTCCATTGATTGTCCAAACAATCCTGCAAGGAGCTTACGGAGCCACACTGCTTCCTGAGCTTCCATACAAGCTGCAATATACTCTGCCTCTGTTGTACTCAATGCCACAAATGACTGCTTCTTGTTGCACTAGGATATTATAGCAGAACCCAAACTAAAGCAACAACCAGAGGTGCTCTTCCGATCTGTGACACACCTTGCCCAATCAGAATCAGTATAACCAAGTAGCTCCAAGTCTGCATCTGAAGAATACCTCAACCCATATCCAACTATCCCACACAAGTATCTTAGGATATGTTTAGCTGCAAAAAGATGTATTTGTCTCGGCTCACACATGAACTGACTAAGTGCACTCACAACATAACAGATATCTGGTCTAGTGTTAACTAGATACATCAAGGACCCAATCAACTGTCTGTACAATGTAGGATCCACCAAGTATGAACTAGCTACAGCCTCCTTCAATTTATGTAGGTTGGTCTCCATAGGTGTAGATATGGATTTGCAATCCATCATACCAAATCTCTTAAGTATATCAATGGCATACTTTCCTTGACTTAGAATCATCTCATCTGGTTTCTGCTAGACTTCTAATCCAAGGAAGTATTACCATGAGCCAGGTTACATTTGTGACCTTTTTCACACATCGCCCCATTGCAAATGGGGACCCTCACTGGTTTGCTCTTAGGGTTTTGCGTTGAGTAGCAATCTCATAGTCTCTGATATCTGGGAATTTCATGTCAAGGTCTGGAGTGATCATCCGAGCCAAGTTGGGAGTTTTAGCCCGAAACTGAACGTAAACATCATGGAAGTGCTTAGAAGGCCTCGCAGACGAGGATCGCCTGTGCTTTCGCTCAATTCTGACACTTCCTATTTTTTAGGGATTCTGCTTTTTTGCTTTTTTCGTTTTTGGCATTTCTGGCCCAATCTGGAATTTGCTATTTTTAGAAAGTTGCTTTTTTGCTTTTTTCTATTTTTAGTAAGTTTCTATTTTTAGAAAGTACAGGGTGTCATTAGCATTTGAGTCAAAAGTTTCTATTTTTGGAACTAAAAAGCAAGCAAAAAATCGAAAAATCATGAGAAAAGCAGAGAAAAAGCGCATGCAAGGCAGAGAAAGGCGCATGCAAGATGAGAAAAGCAGAGAGAAGGCGCATGCAAAGTCAAAAAATCAACTGGATAAAATCGCGCCATCATGAGAAAATCACTGAAAAATCAACTAAAAAAGCAGGCAGTTCATGGTGAAATTCGCCTAAGTCTGGAAGAGGTACGCCCTTGAGAAGTTAAAAGTCCAGTTGAAACTTTAGAAAATCCAGTTCGAAAATCCAGTGATCAAAGGGAAAATCCAAGTAAAATTCATTTGAGGAAATTCGCATTCTTCAAGAAAATCCAGTTGGACGAAGTGAAAAATCCAGTTGGACAAAGTAAGAAATCGACTAAGGCATCAAAATTATTGAACTGGACTTCAGGAAATTGAGTGGAGTGAAAATTCCAGTTGGGAAGTGAAAAAATCCAATTGGAAGTCGAATTTTCTCAAGGTAGAATCGAATTTTTTCTAAGGCAAAGTCACTTTGAGAAGTTAAAATTCCAGTTGAAAAGTCAAGAAGTCCAGTTGAAGGTCGAATTTTGCTAAAGGCAAAAAAAATAAAGAAAAACTTAAGTTTTCTTTCACCAAGCCAAAAGGGACGCCTTGTTTGAAAAGTCAAAGATATGGATAAGATTGCTTTTTCGTTTTTAAAGCAAAATACAACCAATGAGAGAAAGAAATCGACCTAAAACAATTTGGGAAGGTTTTTATTATAAAAGACAATCTACTGAGCTCATTATTTTATTATTTACAAAGTCGACTTTCTTCACAGGCAGAGCTCTCCCAAGAAAAGACGTCTTTTTCATCTGCAAGTGGATTTTTTTTTGAGTTCCAGAACACTGAATTGAATTTTTTCTCCTCCTTTCTGGATTTTCTTCAAACAACTGCAGGTTATCTTTGGCGATTTTGAGAAGGGAATTGGATTTTTTTTCATTAAAGATTGGAGAGAACTTCAGTATAAACCTTAAAAAATCCAAAAGATTATTTAAAAATTCCATGAATGCTCTTTGAAAATAATAAAGGCAAATCGATTTCATTTAAGAATTTATTCTTCATGCAGCCTTTAATCTAGTTCTGGATTTTTAATTAATTTTTTAAATTTCTCCAGCCAAGAAATCGCCTATTTGCAAATTTATTAAAAAATTCTCTAACTTCGAGTTTCTTACAGGCGTAATGTCTTCTCCAAAGAATGTGGGAGGTGGAGTCAGAAAGGCTCAAGTCAAGGAAGTCCTGAAGGAATTTTATCCAGAATCCCAGTTGTCCTCGAAGTGGAGAAAAGTGACAGATACAAATTTTGAACAATTTAATGCGATTCAGCACAAGAGAAGGATGTTTGGCACAAGAAACGAAATGCCTACACCTATCGCCTCAAATATTGTTAAGTCTGGACTTCATCAAGCAGCAGGATTTCCGCCTGCAGTTCAGTGCAGTGAGTTAATGGTTGAATGCGCCAGAAGGTATAATCCTCAAACAAGATCAATTAAAACGCCCAATGGAATCACCCTGGCCTATTTCACAGAGGATTCAGTCAGGGAGGTATTTGGTATTCCCCATCGCCGGAAAATGTTAAACAGGACTCAGCAAGAATCACAGGCCATGTTCGATCAAGCCAAGGAATCCTGTTTGGACATCATCAATTCCAACTGGATTAAAGAACCCAAAAGGCATCGTTCCAAGTTGCCAAAGAGACTAATTTGCACAGATTTTAAGATAGAATATAGTGATATGATTCACATGCTGAACAGAGTTATGGGAACTTCTCAGGGAGCCTTCTTTGAGGTGTGGATGTTTTCATACGTAGAGGAAATCGTATTGGGAATGGAGGCTATAAATTAGGCCAAGTTAATAAGTGATAACATCGATTTCCAGTTGAGAAACCTTGAAAAAACTAAAACCTTTTACATGAGTTCTTATGTGGTTTACATTCTGGCAAGATTCACTAAGTACAGAGGACTGATTTGTAAAGGCGAAGTGGGACTTCGGAAGGATCAACTCAAATCATATGATTGTTACCCGCAGCTCCAACTACATTACAGGGACAACTTCAAGATAACAAATGACGCCTTCCTCATGTATATCACGCGAGTTCTTCAAGGAACAGTGCAGAGGAGGCTATCTAAAGAAGCTATGGCAATGCTTGACAAGTTCGGGTCTTGGTTTATCCAGTTTCCGACATTTACTTATATAAGAATTCATGGATTCTCTGATGCTCCGTACAGACTTCCTCGATACCCAACAGACAAAATTGTTATGCTTGAGGTAGCAAGGCAACTAGCATGTGTAGACTCCCTTCAGGCAAAGAAGAACAAACAAGGAGTGGATTTTCCGGTTGCAATTGGAAAAATGCTAGAAGTCTGTCCTTCGTTACAATCAGCCAAAACAGCAGGGGTAGAGTTGCAATTTTACAAATTCAGCACCTATAATCCAAGGTCCGATTATGACCCATACCTGAGAATACATGGGAAGAAGTCCCTTCATGTTATGCAGATCGAAGATTACTGGTCTAACCTGATGGACGAGTATGGAGTAAGGAAGAAGGCTTGGTCAAGAATTCCAGTTGAACTTGTGAAAAGGTGCGACTTGTTCCCTATACCTGACCAAGTGAAAGACGACGGGGACTACATCCATCCTCAATTTGAACAAGAAAAAGATAAGCCTATTTTATTGCCTAACTGGACACAACCCGAGTTGACCGATGTGAACACATTGATGAAGGAAATTTTTGCTCACTCAAGGGAATGGGTCGATGGTCAGATCAACAAGTTGAGGAAGGAAGGAGTTTCTCTTACTTACGCCACATTGAACAATAAGGATGGCCAGGAGGAAGCAATTGGCGAAAATCCGGATGAATCTCCATATCCCAGCAAGAGGAAGGTAGTAAGTGGAAACCTTCAACTAGAGGAAAAGGAGTCAGCTAATGAGGAATTGGAAAGTAAGAAGCAGAAGGTGACTGAAAATCCCTCATCTTCGAGGACCTTGTCAGTTGAAAATGTATCCATTGTTGATATCGAGCCAAGCTATGAGCAAGAATTTCAGTTTCAAGAGTTAGAACAGGTAGATTCTTTCCAAAATCAAGCCTCCACGGAGTGTTTGGAAGGAGATGATACTTTGATGATTGAAGGTGCAGGAGATACTGAGATCCTTGAGGATAGTAAAGAACTAGGAGATGAGGTAATTTCTGCTCTTAAAGGAATTAATGATGATGTTCAGTTAGAGGATGGAATGGAATTATCCACAATCCCGGATTGGCTAACTGAAAGTTTGAAGAAGAAGTCCAGACCACTGGATGAAGTTCAACCAGTTGAGAGCATACAGGACTTCCTAGAAAGAATTGGCAAGGCTAAAACGCCTAAAAAGCCTAAGAAGTATTCTCAGATTACCAGGAATGATACAGGATCCAGGATCTTACAGGTGGCAGTCCCGAAGATTGATAAGCCAAGAGATCAGATTGCTCCTATGGATTATGAAGTTACAACGTTGGACATTGGCCCAACGATAATAGATCAGGATTTCCATGAATTGGCAGACACTTCCAAAGCCATTAGGGAGAAGTTTGATAAAACAGAAGAGAAGAAGGAAAGGTTGGAGTTAGAAAATCTAAGGCTGATAGAATTCATTCAGCAGCTAACAGCCCCTTTGCGTCAGGAAAATGCAGCCTTTATTCCACCGTCATCTCTTACTCCGGAGTCCGTTGATGTCCTTGAGGCTATGAGGGCTACGAGTCAAGCTACCAAGAGTTGGGTGACCAATATTTCAAAACAAATGGAGCAATTCTTGGAGAAGTGCGCCCAAACTTATGACAGATCTGCATTGCTGATAACTGAAGTTAGTCAAGTTGAGGACCATTGGGAAGATTTCCAGTATGTACAGGACAAAGTGATACCTCGTTTGAGGGTTCTAAAAGAAGTCTCCTTGCAAATTTTGATCCAGGAAGGTGTTGTCGAAGAGGGAGCCTCGTACGATTTCAGCAGGTGGTATTATTCCTTATTGGCCAAAAAGAAGACATATGATGGAATGAAGGAAGAATGTGCTGCTATACGGAACATGATTGAGAAAATTCAGTTCAAAATCCTCACTTCTCTTGAAGGATTAACAGGACAAGAACATCATGATACGAATGGCTTAGATTTAGAAGGATTGAAGAAAAGTGTGATGAGCATTTACTTCAAGGAAATGCAGATTATTACAGAGAATCAGCTTGATGATATGTCTTCCCTTTTGACCTTCATGGAGAACTTTCAGAAGCAGGAGGCTAGATGGGAAGGAACTTTTACTCAGTGCCTGGAGACCTTGGACGTGATTGGAGTGCAACTGGATTCTGTGCCGAATATCTCGATGGAGGAACTTGATTCTGTGTTAGCCAAATTTCTTGCATTTGCAGCTAGGGAGCGATCCAAAGGGAATTGCATTCTGGATTCCCACTTGCTCGAATGAAGTGCAAGGTGTCATCATTTGCCATGCTCCAAATGGCGTGTTCTGCTTGTGCCACGTGTCTTTGAGTTTGTTATGCTTTTAGGGTTAGGGTTTGTCAAATTTGATCTTGGCCGTTGATTTCAAATTTAATCTTGGCCATTGCTTTGTAATTGGGGTGCCTATATAAACCCCATTCATTTCATTTATTCAGGGAGAGACTGATGAGATTGTTGCAATATTGCTGTTTAAATAATAAGTGGATTCAGAGTTGAGCATTTATTATTTCTATGAGCCCGCATGGTTTCATTGATTTCTTCAAAATAGAGTAAATTTGTTTTCAAGTATTTAGATGAATGAAAGATTGATAGTGTTGGAAAAGTGGAATTAGTTCATACCTTTTTCAATTGGATGATTTTCAATTTGATGTGTAAGGTTAGTCTGAACATTAAAACTGCTTAAATTGAATTCTATTATCTATATGCATTGGTCGAATTGATGGTGATATAGTGTAATAAGATATCTTTCGCAAACCCTTGAAGATTGCACCGTCTTTGTCTAGTTGTAGTGCCGTGCTTGGCGAAGCAAAGATTGGTTTAAATTCCATTATCCAGCATTTGTCTCCGAAGTTCATAGGTTTAGTTCTGCGTAAATCTAGTTCCTTTACCCCCATTCCCTTTTATTTATTTTTTGTCCTAAACCGAAAATTCCAAAAAACATAAGAGCATTCAACGTTACATCGATCCAACTCCCTACTTTGAGTGAGTTCATCATTTTAAGGTCCCTTTGTGAAACCAGCATATCACATCATCCATTGAGCTTGTCCATCCCCCAAACCGGAACATTGGAATTACCGTATGACCTTTCTGGCAATCTTAGCATAAGAGGTAATTTTTCAAGAGAGGATAAAGCCGCCCTTGGGCATTCTTTTCTTTATTCTAAGGTGTTTGGTGTGTCACAAAACACTCATCAACACCTAAATTGGCGCTAGAAGGAGGGCCTGATGCGAACAACTGAGTAGTGGAATTACAGGTGAACAAAATGCAGTATGGTGTTGCCGCATGAATTTCCTTTTAACATACCTGTTGAGCAACCAAATCAACCACCTACCGATATCATTGATCAATTGTACTCACTAGCGTGGAAAACACAGACCGATCGTGTTCAGTTTGGTCAGACAAGCCGTGTTCTTGCTAGAGAGGAAGAAAAGGGGAAACGTTTTGAAGAAGCAATTCAAAGAGGTTTAATAAGACAAAAAATTGATCGTTTGAAACAGACTTTTGACAAGATAGAACGATCATTTGCCACCAGTTCATCCTCAAGAAATCCAAGTTCTTCCAATACCATGAAGAATGGTGCTTCCGGCCCATGTTCCTAATCCAAATCAGGATCCGCAACCGGTATTACAACCAAACTTAGGTTTTCACAACGAACAGGAAGACATTATCACCGAATTGTTTAGCCTTGCTTGGCAAGTAAAGAGAAACGCCCCCGATTGGATCCGAATGCGTTTTATTCTTGAACAAGAAGAAGAGAGAGCTAGGCGTATTGAGTTCAACGTTCAGAGAGATCTTCTTGTAGAAAGATTTGAAGCTCTTCAGCGACAGCATAATCAACAAGTTCGTCAACAAGAAAACCAGCCAGCTCGTGAAGTAGTCCCTCCACATCCCCAACAAGATTGAGGGAGGCACACTGGATCGGATTGGTTCCTTTTCAGCAGACAGGTTCCGAAGGATTACTAGATCTACACCAAATACTTTCAAAGAATTTGTGGAGTTGTCACCCTATAGAAATAGACAAAGAAAGAAAATAGAGACACCACAAGGAGAAACATCTAGCGTGGTGAGTCCTAGTGAAGAGGTACTATCACCAAGAAGAGAAGTACTAACTGGAGAAGTTTCTCCCAACCTGTTTCAGACACCGCCACCACAAGTTCCAATATCAAGCTTAGCTCAAGTCCCAGTGTTTGTACAACCCATTCAATCAATTCAGATAAATCAGCCAAACGTTCCAATGGCTTGGCGTCCAGCTAACGCGTCGCCTCTCACTACATTTTCCGATTATCATGAGATGCCGAAGAATCCGGAGCATTTTTGCTCCAAATTTCAAGTTGGTGATGTCAACCGGACAGCTGATGAACATATCAAGATTTTTGAAGACACTCTCCAGAACCGAGATATTCAACATGAAGATGTAGCATGCCGATTATTCCCATGCTCTTTAGGAGAGGAAGCATATTATTGGTACGTCAACTTACTAGTAAATTCAATCCGAACTTGGCAAAATTTAAAAGATGCCTTCTTGGCAAAATTCCGATTGCCAACCACACCCGCTGAACTCTACCGACAGTTTGTTGAAGTGAAAAGATCAGAACATGAACCAATCAGCACCTTCAACAACAGATTTCATAAGGCGTATACAAGGTTACGTGATCCTTATGAATTGAATGATGCAGCAGCATTACCAGTATATTATGCGGCTCTGGATAGCCTCACTTCCATGTTTGTAAGAAGAGCCAACCCAGTTCCGCCTGACCTCAAAGGAGCATATGCTGAAGCAATTAAAGTTAACTCTGATTTAGGCATGAATGTTGCCGGACCACTTAACCATTTGGGGTATGTTGCTATGCCAAACTAGATAGCAGGGATCAACCAGGCATTGGCACATCACACGCCAGTAATGAATCCCATTTTACCACCCAACAATCAATTGGTAATTCACCCAGGAGGTCCTATTTCTCAAGCACAACCTTCACAGCCTGTGTATCTACAGAATACAACAACATCCACCAAGACACAAGAAGAAAAAGAAGAAATGAAAGAGTTGGTTGAACAAGTGAAGAAATTGTCTACTGAGGTAACTCACCTGAGAAATCAAAACAATCAACTCCATAGCATGCAAAGGAATTCTCAAGGATACCAAGGTAATTATCAAAATTACCAAGGTCAATCAAATAATGCTCAAGGCTACCGCAACAATAACCAAGGATATCAGAAGAGGACATGGAATACAGGACCGAATAATGGAAACGTGGCATCACCCCTAGATAATCCTGCAACTCGAGAAAATCGACCACCAGAAAGTATACTCCTCACCGAGTCAGCCTTGTCAGGATGGTGTCGGTTACACAACACCAATCAGCATTCTGAGACACAGTGCAGAGAATTTCAGCTCGCAGCCGACATTTTCCAAAGAGAAATACAAAGGGAAATGCCAGATGACCCATCTACTGCTATAGTCCCCGTAGTGAAGTACGATCAAGCTCTAGTCTTGGACGACTTCACATTCCCACCACTGTTTGAGCAATATCAAGCACCTGACCAGTTCGGACGATTCCCACCAGCATCAGCCAATGAGCCAGTGGAGGCGCCACCTCCTATGTGTTCACATGCAATTGCTGACGGATCAGTAGAAGATACGACGAATTACTATTTCCCACCCCTAAATGACAGTGTACTAGTCAAAGGTACAAAAGAAGTTCAGACGTTTCAACAGACAGGGAACGGGCAAACAAAGGTTTATTATAGAAAGAATCAGGAGCCCTTAACCACATCAGTTCCCCCACACAATTTTCAAACTCCACCGCATCCGAATGCGAGTAACAACCCTTCTCTTCCAAAAGACGCACCGCAATACAGACAAGGAAACAATGCTGGCAGTTCTGCTAGTAGCACCCCTCCTAAAGACGAATTGAACAGATTAAGTCGGTACGTGACTGAAGAAGTAAAGAAAATCAAAGTGAATGTGTCATTATTCGAGCTAATGAAAGTACCAGAAATAAGGAATACGTTTATTGACAGCCTAAAGGATCCAACGCAAGATCCCGCTCACGCAGTTCAAAAGACTGCAAATCCTGCAGGCAATGTCAATGTGGTTCAAGAGGAACAATTACAATTTTTTCAAGGACAACCACAGAATTCAAATGTTTCCTATGGGTCCCAAAGTCCCAAAGTAACTCGAGGCATGTATGAAGTAAAAGAAGGCGTGGAAATGCCGGGACACAAAACAGTGAAAGCTGAACAAACACGCCAAAGTTCAAGAGAAAACAAGACAGAAAATCTAGTTAAAGAAGCTGAAGTTTCACAGATTGAAAAGAACAACAAAGTCAAAACAAATGAGACAGAAGCTGGTATGCAGAGAAGAAATCCTGTTATATCTTATCAAGGAAAAGATGAACCAGCTCCCTTCCTCGTCTCGCTTAGAATTTTCAATAAACTCCTACATAATTGTTTGATTGATTCAGGAGCGTCTAGTAATGTAATGCCTTTAAATGTCTGTCAAAGATTGGGACTAACACCTACAAAGACAAACAAAAAAGTGACGCAGTTGGACAAGACGGAGGTTCCTGTCGTAGGAGAGTTGAACAATATTCATATGCAAATATCAACTGACCCGAGAATTCAACATTTCATTGATATTTCAGTGGTCGATATCCCAGGAGGATATGGAATGGTCCTAGGAAGAGACTGGACCAGAAGGTTAAATGGTTACTTCGCCACGGATTTTTCACACATGTGGTTGCCATGGAAGGGTATTCCGAATCAAATCAAGGTTGAAAGTACGCCGAGACTTAAGATGATAATTACTGAGTACGGGGAAGACAATGAAATTTTGTTTTGTGAGACAAATCTCGGTCAGTACAAACCAAAAGCATCGGAAATTCTGATGTTACGCTGCTCAAGCAATCAGGAAGATACACCAAAGAATTCAGAAGTTCTTGTGGAAAGTGATGAAGAACTTTCACCGGATGAAGATGAAAGTATGTTTGAAAATTTTAGGAGATTTGTGCTCAAAAGCGTAAAACAAGAGAAAGAATTGGGGAATCATGCTTTCATACAAGACTTATTACTGCCCAATTGGTGCCGGATCCACAATGCCTTTCATTCAGAGTTTTCCTGTGTGATGTGTAAAATGGCATTGGACCAAGTGAACAAAAGACTTCCCCAAGTCCCTGGAGATGAATACTTCAAGTTGGCAGTACAAGATGAAAACAGTGACTCTGAGAGAGAATCCTCACCTAAGGCAGAAATCACTCAAGAAGTGAACGAAATTCAAATGGATTATTCAGTTGAAGAAATTCAAGGGCAAGAAACGCCTAGTCCTATACAATTACCAAATCAAGGGCAAGAAACGCCTAGTCCTATACAATTACCAAATCAAGAGCAAGTTTGGACCTTGAGATTCGATGGTTCAAAATCCAAGAAGGGCAATGGAGCTGGTTATGAATTAATTAACCCATCAGGTGAAGCTTACTTATCAGCTCTGAGATTACAGTTTCCCTGTACCAACAACGTGGCCGAGTACGAGTCCCTAGTCCACGGATTGCTTCACGCAATCCAGAAGAAAGCTAGAATCTTGCATGTTTACGGCGACTTAGAAATTGTGGTAAGGCAAGTAAGAAAGAGATACGCTTGCCATGATAAAAGATTGCGGGGATATAGAAACCGAGTATGGGATCTTATTGAAAGCTTTGACGCTTTTAATATCAAATCGGTATACCGTTCTCAAAATAAAGTGGCAAATTCCTTAGCCCAATCAGCAAGTTCACTAGAGCCACTTGAGATGGATGCCATCAAGAAATTTACAATAGAAATCACCTCGACTCCACCAATCCCGGACAACATTACAAACTTCCAAGTGTTCGATGATGATAAACACATCCTGGACTTCATGACTAATTCTGATATTTTCCTCACTCAAGTCATTGACGAGGAAGAAGATCAAGCGGAAACTGAATTCGATGCAGATGGTATTATGAACC
>VDFB02367099.1:0-24281 GCA_007258455.2 Sequoia sempervirens
TCTCTCTCAAGTCTCTCCCTTCTACCCCCTCTCCCCCTCTCCCCTCTACCCTTAACCCTTAATCTCTCTCCCACTCCCCCCTCTCTCTCTCTCAAGTATCTCCCTCCTACCCCCACTATCCCTTTCTCTCACACTCCCTCCATATCTCTCTCTCAAGTCATAATTTAAAAAGAATATAATTTATATTTATATTAATATTAAATTTTAATTTTTAATAGAGGGGCTTTGACCGGACATGTTTAGAATGTTCGACTGAACCCCATTCAAATCTATTTTTTATTGTATGTTAAATGGGTTCGTTCGAACACTGGTTCGGTCAAACCCCTATTCAATCGAACATTATTTTTTTGTTCGACCCAACAATTGTTCGACCGAACCCACTTATTTTCACCCACATCCTCTCAGGCACCAAAATTTCCTATAATTTTGCACTTCGAAGCTTGATTTGAGAATGAAAATGGAGGAGATCTTAGAAACCCAACTGGTATCAAGTTTCCCTCAAGACAATCTATCCAGCAAATATAATTTGAATATGTTTTGATTATATTATCTTTTTTTTTTAAGTTTTATTAAATATAGTTTTTCACCGAAAACAAAACTCTTTTTTCTGCACATGTGGAAAAATAGAAGATTATCAATTTTTTTTTTTTAAAATATGAGTGCACCAGATATTGGAGTCCTTGATCCAACCAAAAAAAAAAACAATTTCAATACATATAGTAAAAGTTATACGTTATCACGGTCCGCTATGTCGAATTGTAATTGATTTGACTTTGAAACTTGATTAAAGAAAAAATATTCAATAAAAAACTATCTAACCAAATTGGAAGCACTAGATATCAGAGTTACAAATCTAAATTCGAAAGAATTAGAATTTTATCTTTCAGGAAAAAAATTATGCGTTATACGGTGTGCGCACTTTTTAAAAATGTTGTTTTTTGAAAAAAACCAATTTTCGTGGGAGATGGAAAAAGAAGTGCAATCTGATTCCAAAAATTTTGAAAAAATTATTTTTAGAATCTACAGACAAAATTTGACAAGACTCTAGTTTGCATCATCTTCAAATTCCTCACAGTTTAACCACTATAGGTGTCAGAATGTGAAGATTTAGTTAAAAAAAAATTAGTGTCCAGTTTGGCCAAAAATTGTAAACCACTATTGTGGGATCACCTGACTCATATTTGGGGAATGATGACATTTTCGAGCTCTATAACAACATTGTAGCAAAGACATATTGACCTCGATTCCGTAGATCCCTCATGTATTTCTGGGGGTGACTCCTTCCTTTTCCATGGCGTAGCTTCATTTTTGAAACATATGACTTGGCATAGGGCTTTCTGAGTAAGCTCTTATTAGGATTGAACATTGGCTACTTTGTAGCAATTTCTCACAACAATGGTGTTAGCAACTGCTTTAAAGTGGAGGCATACATCAATGATATCTTTCAACACTTCTCATGTTTCATGGTGTGATTTTATTTTTTCTTGTGATGCATCCTTTTCTTGGTGGTTCCATTGGGTTTGTTGTCCTCCAAGAGTGTGGTATTTCTTAGCATATGACTTTCCTCTTAGTGGTGATGCGACATAGTATATTCCCTAAGTTACGAATCTTTCACTCTTGATTTGTCCCCTCTTGGAGAAATTAGGAATGATGTTCCCTAAGAAGAAGACATTATATGAACTAGGAAAGATCCCTCTGAATAGAAACCTATATATATAATGTTCATTAATGTTTTCCATAATGCAACTTGATAACCTTGTGAAGCTCAAACCCTAAATTCAAAGCCACCCAGCATAACACACATTGGTTTCTTGTGGAGCCTTTCCATGTTGCGCCCTATTGAAGTTATAGAGGGATAGCTTTGGTATGGTTAGTATGATGAGAAGCCAACACAAGGGTATGACTTTCTCATTGTATAGTGAGAGCCTGTAGACCTGGCATGATTTTCTCACTAAGCCACTATATTGGGAGACTCACCTGGTGGATAGCCTAAAGTTCCACTACCTTAGAGTGGGCACAAAAAAGGAAACTTAGATGTGTTCCACATTGCTTTGGATAACCTAGGATTTCAATCTTACTAGTCTTTGATGTATGATTCTGTATCTTTATCATTGCTACATACATAAGTATTTTGAATGTCTACTTGAGTGTGAGTTTGACATGGATTCATACTCTCACTAAAGTGGGGGAAAAATATAGTGTAGGAAAAAGTATCCCTTTCTCACACTTAATTTGGAAATAATTAATAATAAAATGAGCATAACTATACCTTAATTTAGTGTTGTAAGTGTTGTAATATGTTTTTCATAGTCACATTAAATTTAGGGCCCTTTTAAACAAAATAGACTTATTTTTTCCTTGTTTTTTATGTTGTAAAGTGTACCTTTACATTTTTACACTAATTTAGGGCTTTGTGAATTGATTGAGTTTAATTTTCCTTAATTGGCCCCTTTAATTCAATTCTAAGCCTAATTAATTACAATTTTTTAGGGATAAAACCTGACATTTGTAAATGTCATTACACAACACTTAACTTTGGAAGATGCGTGTCCTAGGTAAGTGACCTAAGACCCATTCGCCAGGCGAATGGGTCCTCACATAGACTTAAGACCCCCCTTTGAAATATGTTTTTGGTGGTATTTTAATGATTTCAAATCCACAATTCAATGTCAGCTTGTGATATTTGAATTTTGGGAATTAATGTTAAGATACATATAAATATAAGGTTATTTCACTTAGTTTCACCTAAGCAACTTTATGAGCAAGTCCTAATAGCAAGTTTATGAGATCAAGAGCAATCAAGAGCATTTCTAAGGAATTTAAGGGTAGATTTGTAAAATATTATTGCAACAATCAAGATTTTTATCATCATGTCAAAGATGTATTGCATCATGCATGTTGTTTGAGCTAATATGGTGATGTAGAGTTCAAGATATATAACAATCATATCAAAGAAATCATTCAAATCATGTTTCATGATCAAGATCTACATTCATTGAGGCCACTTCATGCTAGTTTGCAGATTTGTTATCCAAAGTTTCAAATAAGGTTTGGTGAGTTGTTACATAGATTTTTTCATTCATCATTTCTTCATATTTCATTATTTCATTTCAAGGTTTAATTACCAAAATGGGGTTTGACCAAGGCAAACCTCCATTCACCTAACAAACAACATGTTTTCTCTCTTTGATTTGTGATTGTAGATTTTTTTTTGAAGATCCTTTGGAGATAAAGATTGAAGAAAGTTTCAAAGGTGTCAAAGTTGCAAGAAGAGTTGTCAAATCATGGAAACTCTTCTACATAATTTATTTTTGACTATCTGTTAATGAACAACTAGAATCTTGGAGTGCAGATCGAGCATAAGAGAACCTAGAAAGCATTTTCCAAAAACCCTAACTAGGACCCATTTGTCATAGGGTGAATGAGTCCTTAGTGAGCTTCAAAAGGTGACTTTTGGTGAAAGGTACACATTGTTTTCCCCTTTCCAAATCTATTTTTTGATTATTGTTTCAATCAGATTTAATTACTATTTTCCATTTGCATATTATAGCTTGCATTTTGAATGAAATTAGGAAAATAGGTAATTTTGGTGAACCCCCGTTTCATAACATTTTCCCCCAACCTATTTTTCATTGTTTCATTTAGTAACTTGGTTATTGTTGTTCATTTGTTATCTCTATCCTAATGTTATCTCATTTTGTAGAGAATTTCTTCCCAGATGGTTGTCTTGATATTAGTTTGGTGCTTTGTAATGATAATATAGATTCTCATTTGTGATCCCTTTTATTTTTCTTATTTATTAAGTTAGTGGTCTCCTTGATATACAATTATTTTGGCTATCTGTAGTGCATATATTGGGGTTTTTTATTATTTTTTTCTATCTTGTTTATATCTCTCTTTCATATCTCATTCTGTATTACTGATTTGTTTTTCATGACTATTGATTGAAACAATATTAGTTTGATGTTGTTGATCTTGATTATTTATTTATGCTTGTTTAACCAATATTTAGAAACTATTTCTAATATATTAAAAAATGATTTTAGATTTCACAAATATATAAAACAAGATCATATAATATCATAATTTAATCTATAATAATCATTTGTAAATTCATTTTAAATATAATTTCAATAATTTATATATATTCCTAGTATTATTAAACCAAACCAAATCAACACCACAATATCCTTTCCCCTTTAATCGTCCAATTATACATTTACCATTACACATCCTAATTCGATTCCTTTTATCTAACATATAACTATACTCAATTGATTTATCCACTAAATATTCTCTTGAGGGTAATTTTCTTCTCTATGCGGATGGGAATCCAGGAGAAGCCACTAAAATGAAGAAATCCACAATATATATTCCATACAAAACAAAGCAAGCCTATGGTGAAATATTAGTCTTAAGTTGAAGAATTCTTCTTATTCAATAAATAAATATTATGCATTTCCTTAGATAAGAATGCCGGCTGTTACACAAAACAGGCTGTTACATCTTTCCGACACCAGAGCACAATTAAAAATACATCTTGTCAATTGCCACCCGTTTGCCAGACCACTCGAAATCGAATAAATCGAAATACTCAATGTCGTGTTGTTTCCGTGGGCCGATCTTCAGAAGCAAGCCACAAATATGCCGACAACCAGCCGTTTTTCGCCTGCCAATATCTATTGTTTTCGCAGGCCATGACGTCGAACACCTTAAGAATCTACGTTGTATTCGACAGCTCCAAACACAATTTGACTTCATACTTTTTTAATAGCTTATCAAACTCTCTCCACCATCATCGTCGTCGTCATCCTCCCATTGCTTTTCCTTGCATAACAAGGCAAAGCCATATTTACCAAGGTTTCATTGAGTTCAATATTATTCGGCACACGTTTCTCATATCAAATATTAATGGAGAAGCAGACAAGAAAACGTCAGCGGTTCGAGCCTGCGGAGGAATGTAGGAAGCCATGTAACATAGAAGAGTTACTAGCCGGCCCCACAAAGCATCTTTGCGAGGATTCCAACGGCAGCCACGCCAATGTTTTCTCTGAAATCATATCTAAGATGGAGAACAATGACTTGTCTTTACCACAAGAAGAGATAGAGGAAGAGATGGTGTTGGATATGATGAATATGTGATGAAGCAGTTACAAATAATAGTTCGTCTGATGAGAGACATGACATAGCGTTGCACGGGGAAGAAGAGTATGTTAATAGTGGTTTTTCTGGTGAGTCTAGTAGGCATGCATGCCATACTAATTGTAATGTTGAGCTTCATTGTTTGTTGGCTGCCAGCCATGAATATCTGTGTATTCATGGCAGCCCAGTCTAATTTTGTGGATACTGTAAAATCTTATAATTATGATTATGAGTTCCTTGGAAAGAGGCCAAACAGAATCTTTCCAAACAGAAAGTAGGGGAGAGGGGTCTATAGTGGAGCGGGGTCTAATAGTGGGATAGAAGTAGGTCCTTAGTGGGTCCTATAGTGAAAAACCTTAATATCCAATTACAAAACACTTTTTATCCATAAAGTACACAAACTGACAAATCATGTGATGCCACAATGCACCAATAAAACATGACTTAGTGCACCACTATCGGTCTCACTTTTGTTTTGGGCCTTTTTTGGATACCTAAACAAAATGCATGTTGATGTGGCCCTAAAATGAAATATAGAAGCACATGATTTGCCAAATAAACTATTGTACAAAATTGGGAGTGATTTGAAATTTCCATGTAAGATTTTGAGAAACACGAAGTTAGGGCGCTCCACTATGGGCCCCTCTCCCCTATTGCTATAGAATTGATCAGCTTGTATTGAGAACCAAGAGTAACATGGAAGTGATATTTTATTTATCAAAGATTGTCTTATACTTTCCACTTAAAATCAATTCGAGGTTCATCCAGTATTTTCATGAGAACTTTTTAACAATAATGAAAATCAAATCACTTAGAATTGGATGTGTTTCAAGTAGAACAATGAATTTCGAATTAGCCCAGTTTATGAATTTATATAAAGGTTGAGGATATACAAGTAACTTTGATCTTAAGATTTGTAAGTTTAAATCTTTAAATGGTACTGATTCAGAAATGATATTTTTGATCTGTGTTATTTAGGGCTTCATATCTAGATAAATGGTTTCATGTCCACTATCTACACAACTTAACAATAACATAATTATCAATTTTTTCATAGCAAAAAAACATAATTCAATACAACTTTTAATGAAATTTATTACACATTTGATGACATGAAGTTTATGATACCATCATATGTATGATGCACACAACATGGAAAGGAGATGACACCAAAAGAAAGGAGAAAATAGTATCATAACTCTAACATGAAGGTTAATCTATTAGGTCTAAAGGAAACTACATAATTGCACCAAAAGAAAGCTATAGGAAAAGTTTTAAATAATAACCTAGACAACAAAATGTAATCTAGTGTTCTAGTATCTAACTATAACCAAGGAAAATAATTCACATTCCTAAACATTTGTTAAAAATTGACTATATTGTTAAGTTAGGAACAAAAAATTCAAACAACATTTGCAAAGTCTTGCATTATCCAAACCAATCATAATAATCTTCTAATAACTATCTTGAACCAATGTATACTCTATAACTCCATCTACTATACTTATTGACAAACTTAGTTAATTAATATTTAGGAAATAATTGACTACAATACTAAATAATTTTATCGCAAAATGAAAGCAAGTCAATACAATTATGATTATTAAAAATTTAAAATGATTAATGAGTTTAAATCTCAATTAAATCTATTGGAAAATATTCAAAATCTAATTTTTCTATGGCATATATTAAACTAGGAATACTTGGCTATGAACTAAATCATCTATTCAAAATGATTGCATCTGAAATAATAAAAAAAATTCCACTATCTTAAATAATAATATAATAAAAAATCATTCTTGAAATTTTTATTTATTTTTTATTTCTAATGCATCTAACTCTAATTTACAAAATTATGAAAAGATGGTTTCCAAAATGATATAGAAAATACTAATTTAATCTATTTTTAATTCTAATTTTAAATTTTGTTTTACTAAATCGATAAAAATAAATAAAAAATTGTTTTACTAATGCAAATGGAAAATTTCTAAACAAGATTTGTTAACTATAGTAATGAAAAACTAATTTTTAACCACTTCATTTTCTTTAACAATAAGAAAAACGCCTTTCTCTCCTACATTTGAAAATATTGGGAATGTTAATTCAACAATGTTGAAGGTAATTGTTGTTGATTTCAATTGTTTTCTTCATGATGGTTTTTAGGTTTCATAGTTTTTACAAATTTTCTAATTCCATTTGAAGGTTCAAATTTCTTATATTCCTCATCAATACTCCATTTTTTTTGCAAGATAATTTTATTTATACCTCACTTTTTTGTGTTGTGGGTTTGGAAAGAGGAAGGAGATGAAAGAAATATATATTATCTCTCTTGGATTAATATAATTTAACGAAATTCTTACTTGTTTCTACTCCCAAAATTCATTCGTGAATTTTTTTGTTTTGTTTTAGAATATGGGATAATAGTATTTTAATTGGCTTACTGGGGTGATCTAATTTTTCCACATGCCATACAAATCATTGTAATAAAGAAACACTTTAAGTTTTATTTCTAAATTCTATGTTTATCATGTTGAATGCACACAAGAAAAATGAGATGGAGGTGAGTTAGTTGTACATTAAAACATTAAAAACCTCATAAACATTCAGATCAACATCAACTTAGTTAACCCTTAATCTATTAGAATGATTTAGCATGAAGGAAAATAACAAAAATGAAAACACATCAACACCATGGACAATAGAATACTATA
Organism: Sequoia sempervirens; assembly: GCA_007258455.2. Classification (NCBI taxonomy): domain Eukaryota; kingdom Viridiplantae; phylum Streptophyta; class Pinopsida; order Cupressales; family Cupressaceae; genus Sequoia; species Sequoia sempervirens. The sequence continues at coordinate 7,854 of VDFB02367099.1, forward strand.
TTTATGTAGAAAACTCAAGAAGGGAAAAACCACAGTGAGGATTAGTTCAAAATATAAAGTAATTGCAACACCAAATACAAAAGGCTCACTCCTTGAGGGCTCACTACCCAAAAGAAATAAAGGTTCACTGCCAGATTACAAAAAAGAAGAAGAAAGAAGAATGTTATAGTGAGAAAATCCATCTCAATGCAACAAAAAATTCCACCACAACATCATCAACACATTTGCAACCTCTCTAAAGATTGTAGACACCTTCTTCTCATTGTTTCCACTGGTCTAACTCATTAAAGCTCACACTACACTTCACAAATTTGCAATTCACATCACACACTACACACTTATCCTCCATCAACATAACACTTATTTATACCTTCTTCAACATTTAAAATATTCTTTAAGGTCATCTATGTACCCCAACCATGTGAATTCAAATTAGATCGACACTAAGCATTCCCTTGGTGGAAAGAATGAAAGCGAACCACACCACATCTTAACTTTGACCTAAATCATACATATATACCATGTCACTCTTGGACACAATCACCAAAGAAAATCCATAATTAGTGAGAACATCCAAGGTCGAATAAACTTGTGTAAACACCATTAAAATTTAAGTAGTGCTTCCTCAAATCCAAAGATGACTCATGGACCACACACCACACTTGAACACAATCTAGAATACTCCATAAACACTCTAAAATCCAAAAATTTCCTTTGTAACAACTTTCACTTGAAGAATGTACATACCTAGTACACTCAGACATCCTTCTATACACTCTAACTCAAGAAAGCACCTTGTGGAGCACTAAACCATGAACAAATTCAACCGAAGGTAAATATGAACCTTATTAGCACGCTTCTAGAACTACAAGACTAGAAATAAAACTGTACAGAAATATGGAGAAAAAACATTTCTCCTAGAAAACAATGCAACATAGTTCACACACTGGTGAACATAACTTCTTCTACACAATGATCCAAACCATGCAATTTCCTATAATACAACCTATGAACACCACTGACCAACATATCCAAATTGGACAAGAAAATCTTTAATGTAGAAGAAATGCGGGGCAAAACAACAACACCTTTGTAGCACATTATTTCCTCTTTTATTCAAATTTTCTCAAAAGCACATGGAAAACAAGCACCAAAGACACATTCTTATCATCTTCAACACCTCCTCATCACTACCAAACCAACTGCAAACACTATAACTCAACTATACATCCATTAAAAAAAGCTTATCAAAGCAACACTAGAAGTTGACACCAGTAGCACTTACTAATGACAACATAATGAAACTAATCAAAACAACATGACCACTTCTCAACAATAACTAGTTGACATCAATAACAACACAAACATAAGCCTTTTTACATCAATCAAAATAACAACTACTCATACTTCCAACAATCTCCCCCTTTATATTGATGGTAACGTGCATGATGTGAAAAACCGTCAATAACAAACATAACAACTCTAATCACCAACATACTACTCCATACCAACTAATTCTATTTCTTAACTAATCTTTTTCAAATTACTCCCTCTCTCCCCCTTTCTTAACTGATCCTTTTTCACATTCCTCTCTCCCCCTTTGACATCAATGGAAAAGGCAACACATTTGTATTTCTTTCCCCCTTTGACATCAAACATATATACTTTATCTCTTTAATATTCTGCATACTCCCCCTTAGAAGCACACAACAACTAGTACCAACACTTAATCCCCCTAAATGCAACAACCAAAAAAGAAATACCTACTCCCCTTGAGAGGTAGTCTTCAACATCAATCCTGAACAAAGAATGAATCTTGAAATCCACTAGACTAATCTATATCCATATGCATCTAGTTCAAAGAAGGAGGGACCTAATAACCCCTAACTTCTCTCAGAGATACTCAAAAGTATCCTTAGGAAGAGACTTAGTGAATATATCAACAACCTTATCTTTTGTAGGAACATACTCAAGCTTCACTTCATCCTCTACAACATTCTCTCTCAAAAAGTGATATTGAATTGAGATATTTTTTGTCCTTAAGTGCATCACCATATTCTTTTAAATGTTAATAACCCTTGTATTATAAAAAAGATAGAAATTGGTTCATCTTATACAACTCTAATATCCTTCAAGATTTGTTTCATCCACAACACCTATGTGAAGCAAGATGTTGGTGTAATGTATTCTACCTCTAGAGTAGATAAAGATAATGAATCTTGTTTCTTGCTTAGGCAAGAAACAAATCTACATCCACGAAAGAATGCACCTCCACTTTTACTTTACCTTTCATCCACAAACCTTCCTAATTTTCATGTATATAAGCACATAGATATGCATCCTTTGGATACCACAAGCCATGTTCTAGAGTGACCTTCAATTATCTAAATATTCTCTTCACTGTTGCAACATGTGACTCTCTAAGATCTTGAAATCTATCCACAAGAAAAGCTTCATGCATGTCATCCAGTATAGAAGTAGTTAGATATAGCAATCATCCAATCATTGATCTATACTTACTCTAATCAACCTTAGAAGATTCATCATTCTTACTTAGCTTGCAAATAGTATCCATAGGAGTACATACTAGCTTAGAATCTTCCATTCCAAACTTCTTTAACATTTCCTTGATATACAAGTTTGATTGTGAAATGAATATACCTTTCTTTGTTTGATTAATTTGAAGTCCAAGGAAGAAATTCATCTCCCCAAACATAGACATCTCAAATTATTTTTGCATCTCTTCTAAAAATCCCTTGCACATAGCCTCATTTCCTCCAAAGACTATATCATCAACATACACAATCACAATCAAGATTTGATCTTTTTCAACTTTGAAATAAATATTACTATCTGTGGTACCTTTATTGAATCCTTGATGTATCAAGTACCTATCCAACCTTGCATAACAAGCTCTAGGAGCTAAATCTTCAATCCATATAATGCATTTTTTTAATCTACAAACCGTGTCTGATTTGTATAATAACTAAAATAATTTTGGTTGTTCAATGTATACTTCTTCAAATTCACCATTCAAGAAAGCAGACTTCACATCCATTTGATAAAATTTGAAATCTTTGTGTGATGTAAAAGCCAAAAACATCCTGATAGCTTCCATTATTGCCACCAGAGCAAATGTCTCCTCAAAATCTATTCCTTGTACTTGTGAGTAGCCCTTACACACAAGCCTTGCCTTGTTTCTTATCACTTCTCCATTCTCATTTAGTTTTTATCTAAAATACTCACTTAGTTCGAATCACATTCTTACTTGTTTGTCTTGGGACAAGTTCCCAAGTCTAATTCTTCTCAATCTGCATTAGTTCTTCTTTCATATCCTTAATCCAATATTCATTTGTGCATGCCTCAATCATTGTTTTAGGTTTAAATTTAGATCTAGTAAACATAGGTTTACATGTTCTTTAGCCATAGGGGTATGTGTAGGATCATGATGGGCCAAAAAGTGGTGATATGATGGGTATGTGTAGGGAATGTGGCTGATGATTTTTTTTTAACCCAAAATTGATGAAACTAAAAGGGTTTTTAAAGGAGATTCTCAACTTCCCACAATATAAATTATGCTTTACTTTGAATTTAATAAATAATTATTATTCATTTCTATTTGAATTATGACTAAAGTCTTGATTGATAGGCTGATTGAAAAACATCTATAGCTTTCAAATGATATCACATTTTTTCAATCTGAAACATGTGTCACATTCTATGCTTCACATACTATAGGATTAAAAAAAACATTGAATTTCATGAAGTTTTGACCAAGTTAAGGTGGTCAGACATACAAGTTTTTATATTTTTAAAAGTTTTAATAAAAATTTCATAATTAATTATTTGCTTGAAAAAATTATAAAAAAATATGCATCACATCGGGACATGAGTCCTCTACTTATATCTAAAATATTATAAAAAAATATTATCATTTTATTATGGTTAGGGTGGTCGCAGGACACCTTCTTATTTTTCCACTGAAATTTAAGTACTCTGCATTAAAATTTCAAAATTTCACCAAATAGATTTAAAAAAAAAACCTAGTAGTTTAGAAACTAGATTCAATTTGCTACAGATTCTATTCTTACATATTATTTGAAATAATATAGATAACTTATTCAAATTTTTACATCAAGTTGCCTAACTCTAATTTTTTTGAATTTTTTGCCACTTAAGGGCTTGTTTTTCCATGATGATCTTGCACATACCCATAGCAACTTTTCTCCTTATCAACACACACGTTTTCCTTTGTCACCAATGATATGATGTTAAAAATGATTCTTTTTCACATACTTAGGAGACTTAGGGATCTTTTCCAAAACTTCCTCCTCTCCAATATGAACTTCTTTTTCCTTACCTTCATCTTGGTCATTTTCTTTGTAAGAGGACTCATCTAATTCATATCCATCTATCACCACAAAATTGTTCTATATATCTTCATCCACTTTGACACTTGTACTCTCAATAATCTTCTTCAACCTTTTGTTGTAGCACCAGTAAGCTTTTCTTCTTGTAGAATATCCAAGGAGGATACCTTCATCAAATCTTGTATCAAAATTTCCTAAGTTTTCATCATCTCTTTTGATATAACATTTTCTACCAAATAGTTTGAAATATTGGACAGTAGGAATTCTTCCATACGAGAATTCATAGGAAGTCTTTGCACTATTTACTCTTCCTTGAACTCTATTAAGAATTTATATAGTAGTATGAATGTCATTTTTATGGTGCAAATTTTTTTGGCTTTCACATTGCTTCGACCTGCAAGTCTCTAGCCTCCTCATTGCTCTAGCCCACAAGTCTTCGGCTTCTACATTGCTCCAGCCCGCAGTGGTCCAATTCCCTAAAAAGTGGAAAATTCACTCACTGGTGTCAAACCCTCTAGCATTCACATTGCTCCAGCCCATAGTCATCCAATCCTTGAAAAGTGGAAAATTCACTCAACAACGCTAACCCCTCTAGCTTTCGTATTGCTCTAGTATGCAGTGGTCCAATCCCTCAAAAGTAGAAATTTCACTCACTGGTGTTGAACCCTTCGACTTTTGCATTGCTTCAACCCTCAAAAGTGAAATCCCCTCAAAAGTCCATTTCCTGAAATGGAAAATTTCCCAAAAAGGAAAGTTTATTGAAATGGAAACTTTCTTGAAAAGGAAATTTCCCCGAAATGGAAATTATCCAAAAATCAATTTTTTCTCGAAATGGAAAATTTCCTAACATGGAAAGTTTTTCGAAAAATTAAATTTTCTTGATGGACTATAAATTGATATATTTTAATATTTTAAATAAGGAAAATTTATCATTTCTAGAGGTTTACATTATGATATTTCATGACACACCTCTACTTCTCAGGATGCTTAGAGGGATAAAGGATCAATTCATTTAGGGACCAACATATGAAACCATGCCATATATTGGAGGGAGGAGTAAATGAATTAAATGGTCAAGATGAACCTACATATGGATTCGTCCAAGGCCTTATTCACTATGGAAAATATTAATATTCAATGCAAATCTACTTGAGAATTTGTGCCTACCAACTAGAAAGGTGATTTTAAAGAGGACTAGATAAAGGATGTTGTTTTCACTCCTCCAATAAGGAGATAATCACTAAAATTGAGGAAGGGGATATTTGTTCCTCTATGGGTCAAATGCGTAACCAAATCACCTGATTGGATGTAAAAGAGGCATGTATTGTCAAAACTTAATGTACTCCAAATATTAAAAACTAATGTAATTTGGGCCCTTGAATTGGATTAAATCCTAGCCATTGATTTTCAATGTAACATCTATATAAGGCTAGTTCCTTCTCATTTGTAAGGAGTTAGATGTAGGAGAGGAAGAACTGGAGATTGTTAAGCAAATGCTTGATAATTAATGCAAATAGGTCATTGATTTGGTGATTTTTTGTGTTGAGATTAAATGTGTTATGGTTGAACCTTCTTTGATTCTCAAATGTTAGTTTCATGTTCATTCATATTAATGTTGAAGTGTTGAATACATTGATCGATCTTTGGTTCATACTATTAGTGGCTTGCTAATTGTGAGTTACTATGCATAATTAGTCTGAGCCTTTTTAATGCATTATTTTAATTATGAATATTTATGCATATTGTGCCAAGAATTGGATATGTGTATGGATGTTTACTATCTAAAAATATTTGAGTATTTCTTTGAAGATTGCACTATTTTTGTGATATTGTGGATGTAATCCTGGTTAAGCAGAAGTTCGTATATTTGGGGGATCTATATATCTGAAGCATTAACCATTGATGTGAGTTTCCTTAGATTTTAGATTAGGATCTATCTCAACCCTTTATATTTTGATATTTATTTGGATTAGTTTCATAATTAAAAGAATCACCACATTGTCATATTTGATGATAAAGATTATTTTCAGATCTTTGATCTAGAAATTACATTTGAGGACTACACACATTTTCAGATTTCATAAAACCTCATTTGAGTTTTGACACTTCTAGCCATATTGAATAGTAAGACCCCTTGTGATTACCAACATAACACATTACCACTGAGTTTTTTTGCATTCTCAAGACCTAACCTTAGAGACCTTGGGGTTATTTTTTTAAGTTAGTATGAGGAAATTCACCTTTCAAGAGAGATAGAACGTTCTTGTTTTATTTGAGTTGAGTACTGAAAAAAAAATCATCAACAAAATTGGAATTAGGAGGGTTGAGAATAAAGAAAAAATGTTAGAAGTTGAATGATTCTTCATGTACAAGTCTAAGATATGATGGATATCATTATATTCAGAAAATCTAAAAATCTAAAAATTTGAAAATACAAAAGAAAACTTCTAAACTAAGATGGAGGAGCAACAATTTTAGATCAATATTGTTCAACTTCAAGAATCTTTGAATAAATGATTGTATCTTAAGAGTCTTAAGAGTTTGAATCACTTTGCATTATTGGAGAAATACAAATTTCATAATACCTCTAGGCATAATGAGCTGGAATGTTTGACCTTTTTGGATAGAATGGAAATGACTTTGCAAGGAAAAAATTATTCTTTTGGGAAGTACATGAACCATTGGTGTCTGCAAAAATGGAAGAACTTGTTGAAACTACAATAGAAACCTTCACTAGTTTGGTCAGAGAGTAAATTAGTAGTGAGAATGGTTGGAAGATGTACTTCTATCTAGTTGGTGCAGGAAGCACAATGCACCTTCATTCATAATTTGCATGCCTTGTATGCACTAACATAATCAGCCAAGACAAAAGCTTTTTAGAGCATCCAAGTACCTGTAAAGAAGAACCATCTCCAATAGGATCTACATACAAGGAATCAAAAGGACCTCTAGTAGTTGATGAATTAGAAAAGTCTATAGTAATAAGCATTGAAACAACTACCAAAGATGTTGTAGACAAGAAAGAGGAAGTTGAAATTCTTAGGACAACAAGAATACATGATGAGATGGAACCTGAAACAAGAAGTGTCATCCCTTTGGAAGATGTTCAAACATCTTAATTTAAGGAAGATTCAAATGAGTTGGATCAACCCCATGATAAGCCAGTTAGTAATCAAACTTCCTCTACAAATGTTGATGAAGATTCTATACTAGTGGGATATGACGAATTTATGAAAAAACTCATGAAATACTGGTCAAGTTTACAATATAAAATATGTTTGGAGGAATTGCTATTATCAAGTTGGTGTAGAATACATGATGTGGCATATTCAAAGCTCACATGTATGTCTTTCCAAACAATAATAAGGAAAATAGAGGAACAAGAGTATGTGCAGGATCATGATGGGCCAAAAAGTGGCGATATGATGGGTATGTGTAGGGTATGTGGCTGACAACTTTTTTCTAACCCAAAATTGATTAAATGAAAAGGGTTTTAAAAGAAAATTCTCAGTTTTCCACCAATATAAATTTTGATTTACTTTGAGTTTAATAAATAATTATTATTCATTTTCTATTTGAATTATGACTAAAGTCCTAATTGATAGGCTGATTAAAAATCATCTATAGCTTTCAAACAGTATCACATTTTTTGAATCTGAAACATGTATCACATTCTATGCATCACATACTGTGAACCATGATTCCCAACCTACACAAACACAAAAAAAAATCAATATGTTAGATCAAATGCATGGTTAGAAACATGATTCCTCAAGAAATTCATTTGAAAGTAAAAGAAGAGGAATGAAGTTAAGAACACAACAAATTTGAAGCAAGAATATCAAATCCTATTCTAAAACAAAGAAAACTCTTAATATCTTAAGGGAGTTGGTGCCAATTTGATGTGAAAATTGGCCCTTTCCCAACTCCAATGATGTGATGAAGATACTTGATGAGGGATGGATGCTTGTAGTGATGACTTCAATGGAGCTCCATGTTGAAAATCTGTAAAAAGCCTAACTATGCTTGGATGAAATTGATGATAAGTTGCTATGGATTTGAGTATAATAACTTTGCATGAATTGTGGATGATAGAAATGAAGGATGAGCTCTCTATTTATGGAAAGAAAGAGTTGAAGATTGAAAGATAGGATGAATGTGGGATAAAATATAAGCTAATGACATTATGTCACTTGTCAACATGTGAGAGGATGAAGGTTGAGCACATTTTGATCAATGTGCAAGTTTGAAATTTGAATTTGAAGAAGTGACATGTTTAGGGGGGATGAAAGAGGAGAGTTAAATGCCACTTGGCTCAAGGCAAGGACATGTAAGAGGCATTGAATTGGTATGTGCAGGATCATCATGGAAAAAATAGGCCCTTAAGTGGCAAAAAATTCAGAAAAATCAGAGTTAGGCAACTTGACTTAAAAATTTGAATAAGTTATCTATATTATTTCAAAAATATGTAAGAATAGAATCTATAGAAAATTGAATGTAGTTTCTAAACTACTAGGTTTATTTAAAAAATAAAAATCTATTTGGTGAAAATTTGAAATTTCAATGCATAGTACTTAAATTTCATGGAAAAATAATAAGTAGGTGTGCATTGACCACCTAACCATAATAAAATGATAATATTTTTTATAATATTTTAGATAGAAGTAGATGACTCATGTCTAGATGTGATGCATATTTTTTGTAATTTTTAAGTAAATAATTAATTATGATTTTTTATTACAACTTATAAAAAATATAAAACTTCATTATGTCGACCACCTTAACTTGGTCAAAACTTCATGAAATTTATTTTTCTTTTTAAAATCCTATAGTATCTGAAGCATAGAATGTGACACATGTTTTAGATTAAAAAAATGTGATACCGTTTGAAAGTATAGATGTTTTCAATTAGCCTATCAATCAGGACTTTAGTCATAATTCAAATAGAAAATGAATAATAATTATTTATTAAATTCAAAGTAGAGCATAATTTATATTGGGGAAAGCTAGAATCTCTTTTAAAACCCTTTTCATTTCATCAATTTTGGGTAAAAAAAGTCACCAGCCACATACCCTACACATACCCATAATATTGCCACTTTTTGGCCCATCATGATCCTGCACATACCTGAATGCCTTGTTGGATGTACATGTCTCTTTGGGGGGAGATTTAAAATTTGAAGAATATTCCCACTTTGATGCCTTTTTTTGAATGAAAATAGATTATTTATAAATCAATTAAATTGATTTTCATGTGCAAGTTGCAAAATCTAGAGGATTTGAGTGATTAGGATTAGAATTAATCATGATTTGATTAATTTAAATGATGTTAGTTGATTTGACCATTTTGATTTAGATTTTAGGATTTAAATAACTCAAAATGAGAAGAGAATGATTTAGACCTAGTTAAATAAATATTTTTGATTTATTTAACCAAAGAGGGCGATGTTAGATTAAATTAGATAAATGTTTGATTTATTTAATTTAATTAGATGAACTTTAGAGATTTAATCAAATAATATGGATTATTTAATTAAACAAAGATAGGAAGATGAAATGACCTAGCTAATTACATACAGACAATGATTTAATTAAATCGAGGGATTTATTTAATTAAAAGGGGAATTATGATTACTTTAATCAAATAAGGCTATTTGATTAAATGGTTAGACAGAGGGATAATTTAGGATGAAGCGATGTTAGTAGATCCAAATCGAGTGTGCAATATCAATCTATATATTTTCTATGTCTACATTTTTCCCCTCTTTGAAGCGATGCACTTATTGCATTGGTTCAAAGAATAACCTTGCCATGATCGAAAGTCAAAAATTCTCTGATTTTTTTGGATGCCTCACTACTGCCCCAGCGAAAAGAATTATGGTGGTATACTGCCCCCTTGAGAGATCGAGTGGAAATACTAATTTCCTATCGAGATCGTGATAAAATGTGAGAGGAGTGGTTCTACTAATTAGAGGATGAAAGATAATTCTTTAGAAAGATCAGATATTTGACGTAGACAATTTTGATGATGTATAGACAGTCATCAACCATGGGTAGCCTCATGCATATTTTGATATATTACAAATAGTTGATCCTGATTTGTACCATGACAGTTACATTATTGATGATATAAATGAGATGATTATGATGTTTGGATGATATGATGATGCATGGATGATATGGATGCACATGATATGATATGATGATGCTTTTATGATTATGCAAATAGATGATAAATGTATGGTTTATGAGATTTTTAGAATAACCAATCTATATTATGCAATGATGGGGATGAATGCATGTGGTATGATTAATGCTTTCTATATGATATGATATGCATTATGCAGTATGTTGATGGTTTGTGGATGCAAGATAGATGCAATGGTGCTGATTTATGATTAACTGTCATGGTACGATGTTAGCGCAAAAAGCAAGAGATAGAAGAAAAAAAGAGATTCCAACAAGACATGAGATGATGATGATGATGATGATTACTTGCCAAGGAGTTGGGATTTTCAAAGGGAAAATTGCCTTATGTTTGATAACACACGTAGGAACGATGCCTCAGGGTATAAAGAACTAGGATGGCGTTGTACCTAGTGTGATGGACTTTGACTCAACAAACAGATAGGTATTCTTGTTCACACTAGACATACGAAAAACCTTGCTAGGATGTACCTAAAAAAGAAGTATTCACCAAGTTATATTACAAGAACGTCCAACAAGCGCAGCAGATAAAAAGATAATGATCATTGCCCCATTCCTATCTCTCTAAATCCCTTCATTGGGGACATCATTGAGAGGTCCTTGGAATGAGCACAATAAGATAAATCAAAATAAAAAGATATAGTAAACAAACAAGTCAATGTTCTTCATACCACTAGCCAAGGGGATGTGTTTTTGTTTAAGATAAGTATACAAAGTGATATCCAAAATTATGCCCATTGTCGAACGATATATCCTAGGACATGCATTGTATAGGATGATGATGGGTTGATAAGTTGTTTGATAGGATTTTGGTATAAGGTTGACTAACATGTTTGAAAATGATTAGGAGTTTGATTTTACATTTAAAATTTTGAATTTTTCTTTTGATTTTACGTTTGAAGCTTTCTTTTGATGATTGTTGTACTTGTTTCTATTAGTTTTACCAAAGGGTGAGTGTGATGATTGATTTATTATGGATGATTGTTTATTGAGTGAAAGCGAGATGAGATAGATGGAATTTTTCAAATATTTAGATGTTTTTGGAGTTTTTGAAATGTTTTGAGGCTGTTTTTGGTATTTTCTTGGTTTTTTGGATCTTTTTTTAGGTTTTATGAGATTTTATGAATGTTTTTGGTTTTTGGTATTTTTTGAATGTTTTTTGTGTTTTATGAATTTTTTTGGATTTTGATGTCTCGGGGGCTATCAAAGATTAGCCTTGCCTATGTTTAAGCTCAGAGACGACGTAGTTCAAATTCCATGTTTTTGATGTTTTTTTTTAACTTTTTGAGTGTTTTTGGATTTTGATACGATTTTGGATGTTTTTGGATTTTTCACATGATTTTGACGATTTGGATATGGATGTGTGTGATGATATCAGTGATCTATTTTGGGATTTTGTTGAAAACCAAGCTAAGGTTGATTGATTGGATCAATGGATTGATGATGATAACATTGTTGAGGATACACAACAATGCAAGGACAGTGTTAAGCAACACGAGGATTCATAATGGATATCCCAAGATGATGTAGGATATGATGATAACATTGTCGAGGATACACAACAATGCAAGGATAGTGTTAAGTAACACAAGGATTAGGATGGATATCCCAAGATGATGATGTATTGATTGGTTTTGATTTTATCAAGATTGATGAAGCTTGGTTTGGAACAAAATATGTTTTGGATGATTTGATGTGACGTTGAAGAACACATCAGATGTGACTGATAGTGATTATTTGGATTGATGTTTGATAAAGATTCATAAGGAATGTCTTCTCGTCAAAATATGCCATGGGCTAGTGATTTGGTTTTTTGCTCACAAGTGGTAGACCAATTTGATTTCACATTTGCCAATGTTCAGATCACCACATAAGTTGGAGGATATATGTCAAGATTTATTCCTGAAGCAAGATGTAAATATCTTCCCCCAGTGTCTAGCAATGTATGAATGCCATGGGTGGATGCTTGGATAAGTGTATGGATGGAGGGATATGGATTATCTTGTGATAAGATAAGGTGTTCGGATAAAAAAATCTCATTTGGATAATGCTTCATGGCATAGATAATGTTGGGTAGGATAGGATCAATGAAAATGACCCATGTCAAGATGTCTACCATAAGCAAGTGTAAAGTGTGCACCAATTTTTTTCAAATATCAAGATAATTTGGACTATGGATGCAGATGGATAAAGATGGATTTGATAAATGGTTCATGGATGAATGGATTTATTATGGATATAAGATGGATGGAATGCTAGATATATTATGGATGGGATGAGATGCTTTCCCTTGAAATGGCGCACGTAGATGCTCGATTCTACACATGTCGTTTTTTTGCGAGGTTTTCATCACGGTACTTTCCCAAAGCGCCACCGAAGTGGTTTTCACCAGAGGACAATTTTTTTCTTTACTATTTTAAATCCTTTTTTCTGATTTTTTTGGATTTTTGATATTTTTTTATTTTTTGTATTTTTCTGTGAAAGATTTAAAGCTCATGCTGAACCACAAGGTGTTTCTAATGTAGATTTTTTTTTCATGATGTTCCATTGATATCCTGCTTGAAGAAGTTTGTTTGCTAAGATACATGCACTTGAATGCAACTTTTGGGATTCTTGATCTGCTTTATTGATACTAGGGTTAACTATGTCTCTATGCGCACATCGCGATAGAGTGCCTTCAGAATCCTTATGATGAAGGGTCATTTCCAATACATGGTCAATTTGAGAATTGGATATCATGCGTGGAGGTGTGGATGGAGTGTGTTTAGGGATAAGAGATGGATTGGTTGACAGTTTGGAACCTTTGACTCTCCAAACTTGGGAAGATAAGCAATGATGGGTGGATACAAAAGTGTGCATGGAATTAGGACCAACTGCTTGATACACTTTGTGCGTCACTTGAAAAGCTTTCTTTTTCTTTTGTGGACATCTTTGATGGATACTTTTCCCTTTTTTATTTTTCCCCATAGTTTCTTTGACTAATGGAGTTCGATAGGGATAATCTTTCTTTGTATTCTTTGGTATCCATGTGTATTTTATTTTTCCATTATTCTTCTTTGCTTCTTTTTCTTTGATAACGTTCTTTGTGATTTGATTCAAATCTTTCTTTTGATGTTGGTCCCAATTCGTGGATGGTGTGATGGGTGGATGACAATTCATGACATGGCTGGTTGTAGTATTGGAACTTGTTTCATCATAAAGAGTCTTTGTGCTCCCTATGTTGGAATTTTCTTGAGACATAGTTGCCCCCAGTATTGTGGAAGTATTACCTTCATGCTTTGATTCTACTTGTTCTGAGAGCTCTTGTTTAGAATGCATTCTATGATAAATGACCACCACTGATGATGTTATTGGAATTTGTTACTCTGTTGACTCCAAAATATCATATTTTGTCTGGCATGTCTCCTTGAGTGGATAATGTTGGATATCTTCATACATGATGTCCTCAGTCTGAATTTGGGATATATCTTATCCTGATGTTGAAAACTTAGTTTGACTATAGGAATCACTAACCTTCTCTTTTTGTGTAATAATGTCAAGAGTAAAGGAATCCTGTTCTGAATAAAGATCATCTACGTGTCCATCCAAAGAAAGCATCTCATGGGTAGATGGAGGAGTATGTGCTATGTGGCTATGATCATCTTGTATAGATAGGAGAGTATCCATTAGACCATTGTAGTAGCTTGGAGATACAAACTCTTGATCTTGAATGATTTCAAAATTTCTTTCGACATGCTTTGGATCAAATTCTTGATATGGGTCAGTTTCAAAGGATGGATTACTTATAAAGGTTTCTAGGATATCTTCATTAGGAACATAAAGTGGTTCATTATCCTCTTGATCTTTGAGTGGGCTTGGATCAAGTGTCGAGTTGAGGATTCCTTCAGTATCTATAATCATGAGGTCAAAGGGGTTCAACATGTCTTGGAAAGGACCATTGCTAGACTTTGGTGAAAGATTTTGATCATGCTTTGGAATAAATTCTTGAGATATGTCCTCTAACTCATAAGGCAATGTAGAGACATTTTCAATATGATCATTGGTCAATGGATCGTAGATTATGTCAATTGGATCAAATAATTCTAACACTCCTTGAAATAGATCACTAAAAAGTGGCTCTTGATGTATGGTAAGTTGATCATCAAATGGGGTGGAAACATCTTCAAGGTGCTCATTGATGGAGAGATCTTGATCATTGCTTTCAAAACTTGTGGTGGAGGGATTTTCAATGTCTTCAACCATAGGGTCAAATGATGTTGACATTTCTTGAATTGGATCATTGTTGGGTATTGTTGGTGGATTTTAATCATGACTAAAAAGTGACTCTTGATGTATGTTAATTTGATCATTAGATGAGGTGGAAACATCTTCAAGGTGTTCATTGATGGATAGATCTTGATCATTGTCCCCAATAGTGATTATCTTTTGATCAATAAGGTCTTGGATGATATTTTTGAGTTGATTACAACTTGATGTTGTGTGTCCCTTTGTTTTGTGGAAATCACAATGGTGCTCCTCGTTATACCCTGGTAATTTAACTAGGGGTTCTTGATAATTCCCATAGATGGGGAGCTTGATGAGATTTTCTTGTACCAATTGTTGCAGTACTAATTTGATTGGTCTCCCAAGTGGTGTATATTTTTGTTTGTTACCTTGTGAGATTCGATCTTGTGGTGATTGATTTTGGAGATGTGGTGATTGATCTTTGAAATGTGGCGATTGATCTTTGAGATGGGGTAATTGGGTTTGTTGTTGATGTTGATCTTGATATCTAACCTCTTGACATTGGAGATTTTGTTCTTGATGCGGTTGTGGAAACAACTCAATGCTTTGATGACATGGATTAACCAATGGAAGAGTACATTGATTTTGGAGTAAAAATGTCTCTTGTTTCAAGGCTTCAGTTAGTTTTCCAAGTGAAGCAATTTGGTCTATCAAAAATTGGTCTTGATTTTGATCTTGGCACCCTTGATATAGTTGGTTTGAATTTTGTTCAAGTGGATTTGGAATGTATGCTGGTGGTGTTTGTATGGGATCATGGAAAAATTGTCTTTGGACAATGTTCTGATTTGGGATGATGTTTAGATTTCGCATGATAGGTTGAAGTTGAACATTGTTGGTGTTGGGGATCATATTGTGTTGATTTAGGTAACTTTGATTTTGCATGGTGTTACCTTGACTTGGATCAATACATGGAGTGGTTAACATCTTTTTTGGACTTTGAACAACATTCGTATGATTTGCAAACATATCCATCCCAAAGTTTACCAAATTTGGATTCACAATGTTCATGTTTGGAAAATTGTGCTTGGTATATTCACATCTGGCATGTATGGATATGGTGGGATGATGTTGTTTTGAGGAAGAATCATGCATTGGGTGTTTGGTTGATAGATTTGTAGGTTTGGACTTGGATTTAAATCTACCGTTGGGAAAGGTGTTCCAAACTTTTGACTAGGCATACTCACATTTGTTGTACCATTGAGGTTTGTAGGAGATAATGATCCCATGTATGGATTGTATAAATGTGAGTTTTGAAAATCAATTGGCATTGTGAGGCTTTGATAATTTGGTTGGTTTAGACCACTTATAATGTATGGATCAATTTTATATTCCATGTTCTTCTTTTGTTTTGAACTTGTTGAAAAAGTGACCTCTAAGGTGTTTAGGACCAATGATGAGATGAAGGATGAAAGGGGTGAATGATATGGGTGTTTTTTTTCTTAGGAACTTTGGATCAATGTTAGACTTTAGGATTTGATTTTGATTGGTTTTGATTGGATAATGAACTTATAAACCCTAGGATGTTGGATGTGATCTTTAGGATAAACTTGTTCAAAGGTGTGTTGAT
>VDFB02367100.1:0-28672 GCA_007258455.2 Sequoia sempervirens
TCTATGGTATTGTTATTTTTATTATTTTTTGAATGTAAATCACATAAATATCATATTGGGTAATCTTTGTTTTAGATTTACAAACACATATAAAATCTAATATTGCAGTTTAGTTCACCTTGATTTTCCAAAGTTGTTAATCCTCATTACATTTACTCACCATGTTCGCATAATGAATTCTTACCATTAAGTGTTTTCTCACTTCATGCTTAGTGATGTTTTCCCATTTTTCTTATATCTTGTATGTGTCCCCACATTTTAATTGTTGATTCCAAAGGTCCCATGCATATGTGGAAGGTCCAAATTCTCTCAAGTCCCCATTCTAATTGGATATTGATCCCATTAATATAATCATTCACATAGAAAATTCTCTTAACTATTGATGTCATTGCTACACATTTTGTGATTGTCTATTGAACATACCTTTGTTGACATGGTAGTTTCTCATTGCATCACTTTCCCAATTTGTATTATCCTTCCACTTCACATCACAAATATTTTTATATATGTTATTTCTCACTCCACACCTAGTTATGCCACATATCTTCTAAAATATATGTGGGCCCACTTTCTGAATGGACATGCTAAGGATCCACAAGTATGTGTAAGCTTCCCATTGTATCATACTCTCCATTTATTGTAAACTCATACCTTTTAGATATTAGTCACTATCTTCCCAGTGACAAACCATCATGTGCTAACCAAGCATTTCTCTAAAGCTTAAGCAAGCATCCCATATTCCCACCCTATGTCCTACATGAAAAATTAAATCTAGAGTTGTCACTTCCCCATTTTCAAAAAGTAGGACCAAATGGTTTCTTTGTATTAAATCATGTAACTCTTTACCATCAAAAATTGCTTTATCCATATTAGGGCTCAAATTTAAAATCATTTTTTACTTGAGTTCCTTCCTTTTAGTGTGTCTTGGTAGTTTTGTAACCCATTGATAATAATTGATTGGAGAAATTTTTATGGGACGCATAGATTTTATTATGCATATGTATGTTTTATTAATTATCCCACGTTTATTTATTTGTTCAATACCCCATCTAAAAATCCAAAATTGCCTAATTATGGAGTTTTTCTATTTATTGGTCTTTCGGTGTTCCTCATGCCAACATGCTTTCTCTATCGAACTCGACTCCCCTATTGTACCCTTGTAAAAGTGGCTAAGTTTCAATGTTTTTATCCTTTTAGGCCATTGAGATTTTCTTTGCCTCCCTACCATCTCCTTTCCCCAAATTTTGAAGCCTAAAATGCCTAAATGTTCCTCTTAACAAACTTTCAACTTGTTGTTACTCCCTTTCTTTTATTTTTTCCCATCTTCTTCTGATATTGAAACTCCCCAATCTCCTTCATTCAAATTTTTTGAAATATTTTGGAGATCGAAGCTTCAACATCCCCCTTATCCATCTACCTATTTTGAGTTTTCTCAATTCACCGACCCTCAAAGTTTAAGACCATAAACAACTAAGTGTTGATCCAATGCAATTTTGGGTCATTGGATTCTTCCTTGCCTTCATCCCTTTTAGGCATGCCTCCCTTCATATTCCTAATCCCTAAAACCCAGCCAAGGTCTATATAAAAAATCCTAACTCTTCAACTCATTGAAGTTTCAGATATCTTCCTCATCGATACCATTTTAGCATATGGTATGAGTCCTTCTCGACCCTTGATCCCATTCCCTCCACTCATTAAAAATTATTTTAATTCATTTTATCAAAATTTCAAGGTTTCACCTATCTTCCATATATTCCTTGTTCTCCAAAGCTTCACCCTTTGTTGGAGTTTGGACTTTTCGTGTCCCTCTTTCCTTTCCTCCTCTTTTGGAATGCAATATGTGGTAGGCCCAAGGCTTGATCCCCTATGGACTCCTTATTCCTTTGTTAATGGTTCATGATTTAATTCTAAGTCCTCTAGGGTATGATAGAGTGTAAATCAATTATTTCATAGGCACTCGATGGTGCATTCCTCTTCCACCTACTTCACCAAATTGAATTAATGGCTTCATTTTACCCAACTACCAAAAGTAAATGCAAATGTCCTACTTCAATATAGAATGTCCATTTTGGTCAATATTTATCCTCAACTACAAATTTTGAATGTCCTACAACACAAAAATTAGGGTTTGACAACTTGCATGTATTAAGGCACAATTTTTTATCATTTTCAAAAGAGGTTCAAAGTTTAGTGGTGGTTCACCAAATACCAAATATTTTCTAGTATGTTTTAGGGTAGTTAGCGATGCTAGATCTAAATTGTTGAGGGATTGCAGACCTACATAATATTAGAAGAATAGTATTGTAAGGGAATTTTGTTGCAAAATATCTCCATGGAACTAAGTATGTATTCAAGAAGGTTTCTTAGTCATAACAAGAATTTTTATTTTCCATATTTGTTAGAATGAATATAATGTTGGGTTAGATGAATGTAACAACATTTTGAAAACATTGCAAGGCTTGTAATGATATTTCTCACTTTATGTATGGATATCTATAGTTTTGTTCTGGATTACTAAGTGTGCTTTGTTGTAAGAGATCATGATAATTTTTGTATGCAAATACATAACTCCATGTTATTATCGTCCAATTTGTTCTCTTCTCATTATGATGCAACTCTATTTCCCAATAGTTAGGCACTAGTTTGGAACCATGCACCAATATCACACTGTCAAAAAAATGTAAACCATTAGAGTAGGAGTAGGAATAGTTGTGTGTAATCATGAGCCCAAAATATAATCAAGGATTTATTCTTAAGCAAACACTCAATAGATATATTTTTATGCAAGTCATGTTCACATAGTTGTATCAACTATACAGGGGTTTTGAGACAGTCTATTTTTCGTGGATTAGTGATAATATTTGGGACTGGGACATCAATTTTGGTTTGGCTATTATTATTTTATTATTTTTCATTTTATGTGATTTCAATACCTTTTAAGGTATACCCTTGGGGATACAATACTGAGTCTAAGTTGAGCTCAAAGTGTAGGAAATATAACCCTCTCATTGAGTTGGACTTCAACCCTCCACTTGTTGATGATTGATTTCACTTGCATGACAAAAAAGTTGGCCTTGTGAGTGATATTTGGTTCTAGGAAGTGGAGAAATGATTTTTGGACCCAACAAAATGGTCTGCTTATCAGGGATATAAAAACCCTAAAATTATTTTGACTGCCCTAGTATCTTGAGAAGATTTGTAGATGTGCATTATGGTTGGGTGAGTTGGACATATCATCAAGTTACACCCATAAAATGATGCCATTGCCAAGGATATATGAAAATAACTTTTGCTAGTGATATGTGAACTCAGTGCATATTTTGAAAACCTCTACAACTTGCTTACCAATTTCAGCCAGTGGAATTGGATTTGGGTAAGTTTGGTGTCTCATCTACTTACGCTAGTAGAATGACACTTGAAATGTGAATATGATTATTGGGTTGAGAAGATATTGAAGACTCTACTAGTGGTTACAACCTAGATTCAAAATTGTTCCTTGGAGGTTTGTGTGCTTCAAGGATTCTCTCACATCTATGAGGTGATGACTCTATTGTCAAATAACAATTTTTTTGTTGTTTTTCATGTTCCATGAATATAAATCAAGTGACCACAACCAATTATAAGTTACCCCTTGTTTCTTTTTTGGTAAATAAAGAATTTATTTTTCCTCTCTTTTATACCCTACATAATTAATTATAACCAACTATGATTGTTGGAGTGGACTCATTTACCTTAGGGATACATCAACAAATGTAACATATAATTCAAACCCTAGGGGCTATGATAGGAAATAAATTTAGGAATATTATGAGGATGAGCCCCCATGTTTTTCATTTAGCCCAAGATAAAATATAAACTCAAATTTAGAGTTGTAGGCATCCATACTTGAAAATATTTTGAGGATAGATGTGCTCCTTAAGTTAGAAAGATAGAGTGAGGAAACAATTAAGGCTCTATTATCATAAAGACACCTTGTTGTTATAGAGAAACAAATTTTTCCATCCCTTGTTATTCCACTTGATCCATTTATATACAACACGACCTTTCTTGGGTCAATTATGAAAGGCAAACGAATGATATAGGGTAAAAGCAAGAAGTTGGGTACACGAAGAGGGGAAATTTCAGGAAAAAAAAAAGTTTCGCAGGAAATGCGTACACGTTATGGATCGGGTACCTGAACCTAGATCTAAATGCGTACGCATTCAAATTCGGGTACACGAACTAAAAATGCATATGCGTTTCTCGAAAGTATTTATTTTTTTAAATAAGCGACTGTATTTCATTTTTCACCATTCTAATCAGCGTCAGAGAGGAACAAAGGAGATCAGGTACGCGTTTGAAAGGCCTTCATTGAACAAAAAATTGACGGCCACCTCCTCCCATCGACACAACCGACCTCATTGACCTCCAGGTTGGTTGAATTCTTCATTTTTTTTTTGCTTTATATCTTTTTTGTTTGTTTTGTAATTAGTATTCAATTTTTGTTTGTTTAGTGTGTTTTAGTTCAATGTTTTATAGTTTTTAATTGCATTTAAAAAACCAAAAACATCAACGAAACAAAGAAATTTAAATTGTAAATTGAAAACCATAAAAACTAAACCTAAATTGGACACATTTAACTTAGAAATCAAAACCCTAGAAACCCTAGGTTACAAAATTTACATAAGTCCCTAAAAACTAATTTACACAGGTTAATCCTTGGACCTAAACCCTAAAACGTAAACCTAAAACCCTATTTACCCTAATTTATGTAAACCTAAAACGAGCTATTTACCCTAAAACGTAAACCTAAAACCCTAAATTAGGGCTCCTCAAGGAGGTTTAGATTACATTTTATATTTGACATAACCTTCTTTATATGATTTTTACTCTCACTCATGGTTCTTAGTTTATTTAGGGTGGAAGTGATGAAAAGTTCAATATTAGGGGCATGTGATATAATAGAAGAGGTAAAATAAGGATGTGTAGTAAGATTTGATGACATAACATGTAGGGAGGGATCACAAATTATAGTCCATAGGTTAGGTACACTTTGGTATGTTGTTGGTGATCCACACAACTACCAATGAAATTCATAATTGACTAATAAAGGAGGTACAAACAATCGATGCATAGATCTATATATTAACCAACAAATTGATTTAATTATAATATGTTCACATTTAATATAAATTTGATAGCTAATTTTATCTCAAAAAACTTCATGATTGTATAATTTAACTTGAGAAAGTGTACCAGTGAAGTAAAATAATGTGCCTCATGTGAAACCATGTGCTTGATTTAATAAGTTCATATATCATGATGCTAGTTGATATGAGCATGTAATCACTCTATATCAATGTTGTTAGCTTATATAGTGTATGATCTATTCTCTTAAAAAAACATAGAAATGCAAGTCATACTTGTTAATCTAGACTATGTGCAATATGGATAGAGCTAGACACATAAATGTTATTAAATCAAATAAATATTAAAATTTGAAGCATGAATGGTTTCTAGCCATTTATCTTATTTGGATAAGATCCTTTGTGAATTATGTAAGGATGCACTATGATCATATTTAAGCCTTAATTTATAGGATGTTATTCATAAGATCTATAGGTTGTGTGTAATCTAATTCCTATTTTAACTCTCATGTGTAGTGGCATTGTTCTAGATTAGGAAAACTAAATGTTGTACTTTCTCTAAACTAGTGTATCAAAGCTAACTTGTAGCATGAAAATTTCAATTTGGAAAATTCAAATTACTTTTTTGGGAAACTTGATAGATGATTCATAAATGCAAGTCAATTCTATGACCAAAGGTTTATTTTCTAAGATTATTTATTTATTGAATTGATCAATTGATTCCTCACTTAGTGGCAGTTAGGTTCTTTTTTTGAAAACCCATGCATGTCTAGAATTTATATAAATATTCAAAGGAAGATTCTATGCCATAGAAAATTTTCAAAAAATATATGATTAGAAAAAAAATTGGGTCTAAATCACTTTAGATCTCTTCCTTTTTAAATCATCCAAGAGTGCTTAGAGGTCCAAATAGGTTCAAAATCCATCATAACTCAACAACTTACTTAAAATTGAAATCTCAAATTCCTAATTGTTGATATATTGAAGCTATTCCTAGAATAGCACATATTTTATTCAAAACACTAAGTTTAGGTGGTAGGGTTTCTCATTTACTTGTAAAAATTTATTCATGTGTCTTCTATATGTTTTCATGTCATCAAATCTCTAAATCTAAACCCTAAACCCTAATTTAGCATTCATTTTGTTGTAGGACCTTAAAATGAAATTTGATTGCCTTAGGCAACTCCACCAAATTTTATTCCCTTAAGCCATGGAACATTTTGTCCTAGTCCACCTTACTAGACATAGATCCCCTTAAGCCATCCTATCACCATAAATCGTAAATCGATGTCTTAAGGGGTCCTAATATGATATTTCTTAAGGGGATCAAAGAAGTTCTCAAAATTTGGTGAATATAGATCAAGCTCATCTTTGTTTATTTTGTACATTGCAATTAGGTCACTAGCATATATCTATGTGTCCCTTTGAATGTATTCTATTAATTTTTCATTCTATGTGTCCCTTTGAATGTATTCTATTAATTTCTTCTTAACTACTTTGTCCCACTATAGAGATCTTGTGTCTCTTATCATGAAATTTGAAAATTTAGATAAATCAATTTATGTCCTCGGATTTAATTAAATTTTGTCATACTTGATTAATACATCTATTCATTTTGAATTGTATGACCTTAAAATGAAATTTGGTTGCCTTAGGCAACTTCACCAAATTTTATTCCTTTAAGCCATGGACCATTTTGTCCTAGGACCTTACTACACATAGATCCCCTTAAGCCATCCTATACCCTAAATCATAAATTGATGTATTAAGGGGGAATTTGACATTTCTTAAGGGGATCAATTTGGTGAATAGATCTTGGTCACACATCTTTTTTTATATTTTTTACATTGCAATTAGGTCAATAGCATATATCTATGTGTCCCTTTCAATGTCTTCTATTAATTTTTCATTCTTATCTTTAGTATTCTTTGAAAACAATGAATGAGATTATAAATTTTAATGTTAGTGTTAAACTTATAATTTATTCTTAACTCCTTTGTCCCACTATAGAGATCTTGTGTCTCTTATCATGAAATTTGAAAATTTAGATAAATCAATTTATGTCCTCAGATTTAATTAAATTTTGTCATACTTGATTAATACATCTATTCATTTTGTTGTATGACCTTAAAATGAAATTTGGTTTCCTTAGGCAACTCCACCAAATTTTATTCCCTTAAGCCATGGACAATTTTTTCATAGGACCTTAATACAAATAGATCCCCTTAAGCCATCCTATACCCTAAATTGTAAATCGATGTCTTAAGGGGGAATTTGACATTTCTTAAGGGGATCAATTTGGTGAATAGAGCTTGGGCACTCATCTTTTTTTATATTTTGTACATTGCAATTAGGTCACTAGCATATATCTATGTGTCCCTTTCAATGTCTATTATTAATTTTTCATTCTTATCTTTAGTATTATTTGAAAATAATGAATGAGATTAAATAAATTTTAATAAAACCCCATAATTTCATTTTTACCCTTCATATTAACAACCCCACATTGGACTCAATTTAATTTGTGTACATGCTATGAATTTTTAATGTTATGGATTTTATAATTTTATAAATCAAATGGTCTTCAAATGAAATATATTTTGAATTTGTGCATGTTCAATGTGATTTTTAAATAACTTTCAAATTGTGTGCATTATTTAGTTAGTTTGTTGATATATATTTTTTAATTGTTTAACATGCAGTTTCCATATCATTGCTCACATGGATCCGATGTTTAATTTAGAGGATTTTATGCCCAATCAAGAAATTCCTATAGATCCCATACATCCCAATCCACCACATGAACAAAACCCTAGCACACCTCCACATTCTCCACTGCCTAACCCCCCACCCCCTCCTGTATTTGATGAAGATCAATTAAGAGAGAATATCTAAGCAAACCTCATTGTCATTCAAGGAAATATAGATCACATAAAAAATGAACCTAGAGTCTCTACCCATCTCGCACGATTTTCATCTACGATGCAAACTATTGTTGATTCTGTTTGATCTATTGTGTGGACCTAGTTAGGTTCCAGCAATGGAGAGAAGAGAGGAGACAACTCTATGTGGATGGATTGTCATATAAAGAAATCAATGACCTGAAAATTACCAAACAAGCCATGTGCTAATATTTTATTAACCCCCAAACAAACCAACCCAATCCACCCACGAAAAAATGAATTTCAATTTTATGGTGTAGGCAACCGCAAATGGTTGCGCATTTTTGGGATAGATGGTGGATGGTGTTTGATAGTCCACCACATGGAAACAATGAGGTGCCCTTATACTTTTTGAGGAAGTTATGGGTTGAGTTTGAGTTGGGTAAAAAATCCAACTATTTTGATATGAGGTCATTTCAGGGAGTTGGGTGTGGCATGCCCCAACATAGACTAGGAGCACATGTCAATCCTCAGCTACGTGCTCCAATTGCTCCTATTGTTCCTCTTCCTTCTCCTAGTGTTCTCGCTGCATTTCAGCAGCAGACCATGTTATCGACATTAGGAGAATTGAGTTCACTTTCAGGACATCTCACTTAGCAGACTACACACACGGCCACTGAAGTGGCCAATAGAGAGCATGGAGGCTGGGATATAGGGATACTCAGACATCCACTTTAGGTGACACACATGCATCTGGGACAGGATCATACCTGAATTTACTATATTCTGAGGATCATCCTACACAGGTATGTTCATCTTTTGAACTTAAATTTAATTCAAGTTTGAAATATGAAAAATTCATGTAAATAATAAAATCAAATTATATATATAATATATTATTAATTCAATAAGTGTTTGGTGTAGACGCATGATCACGTGATGCTTGAAACTCAATATGATCATCATGTGCATATGTCGAGTGTTGTAGATCTGGGCTCACCTTTTGGACAAGTACTTGAACCAATATATATTAAATAATTTGTGTGGATACATATCTAATTTAATTTGAATTTGTACACATGTGTGAATTGATATATTATATCTAGATGCGGGGAGGTCATACAATACCTAGTACTGACCAACCACAAGTTATAGTGGTGAGCGCTCCTGAGACATCATCAACTCAGGTGTGTGCTTTCAAAAGTGTGTTAAGTTTAAATTAAATAGACATCATAGATCTAATTTATTTTTTTCATTTACATACACATGTGTCAATGATCTATACGAACTATTGTACATCTATATGCAGGAATTTCATGAGATACCCATGGTGGGCCGCGCACCTGAGACATCATTGGCATTTACGCATGGGTAATCTCAGGTGCATGATCATGAGGTCATATCATTCGAGGTTGTAAACTTTACTTTAAATCTCCTATACAATTTTTATGAACCTTTTAAATATATATATATATATATATATATATATATATATATATATATATATATATATATATATATATATATATATATATATATATATATATATATATATATATATATTCGAGGTTTTCACATATTGTTTGCTTTATATGAATATGCATGATATAGTAGATCAGGCATTTGCATCTTCTCATGTGATAGTTATGCTACCCATTGAAGAAAATATGCCAGTTCTGATTCACATGATCATATGGTAATTTATGCATACTAGAAATCATTTTTACTATATTTACTAGATATTTAATTAAATTTATTTTTATCTAAAATTTTATATTTTCAAGTTTAAATATGTTTAATTATATCAAAATTTCTAAATAAATTTAAATCTAATTTCAAGTTTCTTGTACTCTTTTACAACATGATGCGGGTACATCTAGTCAACATGGAACAAAGAGGAGACTTGATTTGACTGATCAGCCTAAAAGTTAGATGGTTTTATATATTTTATGGACTATAGATCTCTAGTTTTATTTAAATATATGTGTTGGACTTGACATATAAATTTTATGGACTATCTATCTCTATTTTTACTTTGAACATGTTATTATCATATTTGTGTTTATTTATATCAGTTGACTTTAATATGATGATTATATATGCAGTCAATTATGATATCTTGTTATGTTCATTTTCATGATTATATGCACTCATACATTGGACTATTTATATTTTATCTAATTTTCAAGTATTACATGCACTATATAAATTCTTATCTAGAATCAAATTTAATAAATATATAATTTATCACATGGTTAGGTGACAAATTAAAACATTCCTTAAATAGTTTAGATCATATTCATAATAAATTAAGGGCAGGTAATTTTAACTATCTTCCAATTAGATAGCAAATATTTGAATCAATAAACAAAAAAACTATCTCCTTGTATGTATAAAATGTATAATCTATACAATTGAATAACTATATAAAATGTGGTAAATAGAAGACATGAAATGTATAATCTATAAAATTGGAACAAGATATTTAAAAAGTGACATTGAACAAACATCTATAATTTATATCAAGATGTTTATTACAACTATATAATATGATGAAACATATGTGTGCATGTAGATACAATTAAAACTTATCAACTTTTAGGTGAAGATCAAAATTTGATATTTGCATAGTCTCTTGATAAAAGAATTTTTCAGTTCAACAATCACTTCGTAGACCAACTTGATGAGAACCTGCAAAAATAATTAATGTAAGTAACTACAATTTTTATGAGTCATTTAAGAAAAAAATTCATGCGAGAAAATAACAGTATATAGTAAATTCCATACAAATTCAAAAAATGTTTGACATAGGATGGATTAAAGGGACCTAAGAGGATATATAGCTTAAGGGGGGTCTTAAGAGAATGCCTTAAGGGGAGTTAAGAGGATGGTTTAAGAGGATGCATCTCATGAACCCTAGGATATGGCTTAATAGGTCCTAAGAGGATGGCTTAAGGGTAATTATGAGAGTCCTTTAAGAGGATGGCTTAAGGGGATGTAAGTGGATTAAGGGGAGTTGATAGAATGGATTAAAGGGATGTAAGATAGTGGATTAAGGGGATGCATGTCATGAACCTTACGATATGGATTAACAAGCCCTAAGAGGATGGCTTAAGGGGAATTATGAGAGTGACTTAAGGAATGCAAGATTATGGATTACGGGGATGTAAGAGGATATGAATTAAGGGTCCTTTAAGAGGATGGCTTAAGGGGATGCAAGAGGGTGGATTAAGGGGAATTATGATAGTCCTTTAAGAGGATGGCTTAAGGGGATGTAAGAGGGTGGATTAAGGGGAGTTGATAAAATGACTCAAAGGGATGTAAGAAAGTGGATTAAGGGGATGCAAGAGGGTGGATTAAGGGGATGTAAGAGGGTGGATTAAGGGGAGTTGATAGAATGGATTAAAGGGATGTAAGATAGTGGATTAAGGGGATGCATGTCATGAACCTTGCGATATGGATTAACAGGGCCTAAGAGGATGGCTTAAGGGGAATTATGAGAGTGACTTAAGGAATGCAAGATTATGGATTATGGGGATGTAAGAGGATATGAATTAAGGGTCCTTTAAGAGGATGGCTTAAGGGGATGCAAGAGGGTGGATTAAGGGGAGTTGATAGAATGACTTGAAGGGATGCAAGAGGGTGGATTAAGGGGAGTTGAGATAATGAATTTATACTATCAATTAAATGTATCTAGAACTATATATAGTTACCTATCTCTAGATTTGAATTCCATTGTAATATATGTGCATCTCCTCTCTTTTTTGTAAAGCATCTAATTTTGGGAGACCTGAAACAAAAAATGATATAAAACTTTAATTAGGAAATGATTAAATACAAATATATATATCAATTAACTATATAAACAACTAGATATACTTACCAATATTTATTTACTCTGTTGTACCATCTGCATCCTCTCTTTTTTTCAATGCATCTATGATTTTCTCATGATCATCCATTGAAAGTGTCCATAAAAATTTATTAGCAAGCCTCTCTTGATATCTAACTAGTTTTATATTGGTTGCCAAAATCAAATGTGAATAAAGTATAATCTTCTTGTGTCTTTCATAATCTTCAAATGCAGGCAAGCCATTCTTTCTCATCAAATATTTTCAAAGCTAGGTGCCAACAACAACCACTGAACCAGTTGGATACTCAAATTTTTCATCATCCACTCTAGGACGTGCCAACTTATGTTTTCTCTCAACACATCTAGCCAACCAGTAATTTGTCTCCTCTTCATTCCCCTCAGGTGCAACAACAACATACACATGTCCTGCAAAAATAAATAAAAAATTCAATAAAGAGTGACTTATATTTAATTCACATATAAACATGCATACATACAAAATTCAACTCAATAAATAGTGTACCTTTTTGTACAAGATCTGAAACATGATCATAATCATCTGATGCGAACACTTGATTATCTTCAATTATCGTTCCATGTTGAACATTTGTTGATGTAGGTGTTAAGGCTCTTTGTTGCCATTGTTCGACCCATTTCGTATTTTCACATGCCTCCCAATCACCTGCAATACAAAATTGACAAAAGCATGCCAACTCCCTTGTCCATATTGTCCATGTGTTTGCATTTGAACTCTTAAACGAATGCCATTTTCCAGATCCATTAATTGTTTCACAATCTTGTCCACAAAAAATATCATTTTCAACTAACCAAAAGAAGCGTCGAATTATTGATCTCTCACTTGTTCTTGTAGATAATTTGGTATTGCACCAATCTACAATTGCACATGCATCTCTAAATTTCACAGCATCCTCAAATTTTAGTTTCTCTCCAGCAAGAGCTCTTTTCACACATGCACCTGCTCCATCGTGTTCTCCCTTACCATGACCAGCTTTAAAAAAACTCCATATGTGTTGGATATTATTTTCCTTATGAACTCTACATAACCAATAAAACATTCTAGCATTTTTGAATTGACCCATGCAATTATCTTACCATATGAGATGTTTTAGCTTTTGAATTCCTCTCTCTTTTAAATTTTTATAAAATATATCAAAACAATATTGTACAAACTCAGATGAATGTAATTGATTATCACTTACATAAAAATGGTACTCTCTCAAAATTATTCTATTATCTTTTGTACTATCTTCTGCATGTCTATAAACAATGTGATAAAATATAGCTACTTGCATTGAATTATAATACTGTGATTGAATTTCTTCTTGTGGAGCAAGAGTATAATTTTCAGCAAAATCAACAATTGACAATATAGTTCCAATTGGGAATCTATTTTTACATAAACGAAATTGATTATCAAGCCAATGAGCATTATGAGAGTGTTGAACATATTTAGGTACAAACTTATCTTTAAATTCATTAATAAAAGCATGCACACTAACTTTTTCCACAATTAGCTCAACATGTTTTCCAGTTTTTCCATCTTTTAAAGAATACTCAACATTTTTAATTTTTTTTACATCCACTAATTGTTGTCCAAATTCATTTAAATTACTTTCATGCATACATTCTCCTAATAATGAAAAGTTACCACATCTATCGCATTCTCCAGAAATGCATGCTTTTAACAAAATTGAGTTCTCATTTAAAGAGGGATCACAAAACAAACCTGCTATAAAATCTTTGATTCTTTCAGGTGGCATATTAATGCCACAAATGTCCTACATAATTTGGTTAGCATGCAAATTGCATCGTATATATAGAAATATATCATAATAATAACGAAATTGTACATGATTCTTACAACAAGAGATTCGTTGCTTATTAATTCTAACATACCAAGGTTTACACTTTTTGAATGATCTTTGACTTATGTTAATATTCAATGGTAAGATTGAAGCATCTAAATTTTTTTTATATAATTCAGTTTGAGTCATATCTAAGAGATGCTTTGGATGAGGTTCACGAATTTTGGAACCCACCCTTCATTTTAAGACATCTCTAATGTTAGGTTATACTCTTGTATTATCATGCCAAAATTTATTGATTAAATATTTAATTTCATTAGTTAATTTCATGTCTGATCTTGGGAGTCTACCACTAAAACTCCAACATTGATTAATAGGATCCTTTTCAATACTTTCTCTTCTTTTAGCAACTCTTATCAAAGTTCTAGGATTTACTTTTACACATTTACTAATCTTACTTAACATTCTTTTATTTGAAGTTGTTTTATCAACTAGAGCAGTTGTTATTGCACGACGAGCCGCATTCTTATCTTTCGATCGACTTTTCTTACCAATAACATCAATAGCATTAGCAACACTAGATATGACTTGTTCTACTAAATCATCTATCTTTTTTGATTTTACAAAAACACCTAATTTTTTCATCACTTTTCTCATTTCCAACATTCTCATCAATTGCACCATGAGTTGACATTGGAATCCTAATTTCTTTCTATAAAAAAACATTTTATATATTTTATTTCCATAATTTCTAATTTTTCTTGAAGAAACTTTACCACGAAGGTTATCTAGCACATATGTTTCAATTGTAAAAAAAAATAAAAATTCACCTTTATCCATAGGAGTTTCATTTTCATTCACACAAGGGGTTTCATTTTCATTTTCAAATGTAAAAGGGATTCCATTCTCATTTTCATCAATATGAGGGATTTCATTCTCATTTTCATCAATATTAGGGATTTCATCTCATTTGCATTCTCATACGATATAATTTCGTCATTTTTTTGTTTCTGCATTGTTTCAACCCTAATATTATTGATCTCATCAATGGTGTATCCAGCTTCATCTAAACAAACAATATCAATATTATCAAAACTAGGGTTTGAACACATACCTAGATAGATTGTTTGAATAGGTGCATTTTCCATATCATTGGGAGGTGGATTTGAAGACATACCCGAAGTTGTTTGCATATCATTCAAAGTTGAAGTTGAAGGCATAGTTGGGTTTGTCTCCGTAATTGCATTTTCTTCCATATTCACCATCTCCACATTTGCATCATTTACATTCATTTCATCATTCATGGCTTCCTCTTGAACATTCTTGGAACTAGATGCTTCTAAATCTTTCATTTGATGAATCCTTTCTCTCCTTTCCTTTTGTCTTTTTGCCTCCTTATTTTTATTTGCTTGAATTTCTTTGGGTGTCATTAACTTTCTACATCTTTTTTTTGTCTTTTCTTATCACCCACGGTTACCAAACCCTTTTTGATAACAAAAAAAATAATTCAAAAAACCTATTTTCAAATTGCCACCTCCTTCAAATATTCAAATTAAACTATGTATTATGAAAATCATTTTTTCTATAAACTCTGAAGTACAAAAACATCATGAGTACATCCAAAAATTCTCCTTTTCAAAATCTTATTCTAAAATGTTCTTCTACTTGATTCCACTTCAGAAAATTCAACCTGCACTTTGTCTCTTCCAACAATTTGAATAAAATATGCCCTACACAAGACAAATTTGCAATAAAAAATGAAGAAAATGATACTTTCAGACCATACTACAGAAAAAGAATGTTGCAGGAAAATCATGTTTTACCAATATTTTTTAAATTAGGGAAAAACGGCTATATTAGAAATGCGTACGCGTTATGTTCTAGGAACGCATACGTGTTTCATAACATGTACACGTTACCTTTACCCAACAGGTAAATAGATAACGTGTATGCGTTTCATTTAAATAACGCGTATGCATTTTTGTAATGCGTACGCATTATTTAAAAGTTAAATTCCCACACCACATCCAGCCCTGGTTTTAGGCTTGGGAAAGGTTTGGCGATCCAAGCCTTAGCCTTTGACCTGCAACTAAAAAACTAAGGGAGATTGAAGAAGAATGTCCAACTTTAACAACATGGCTGATGAACTTATTTTTTGAATTAATCTATAAAATTAAAACCCATTAGAGAAAACGATGTCTACTTTCCAAATATATAATTTTTATTAATATTGGATTATATTTTCTATTTTTTAATTAATTTCTAAGCAAACTAGTCCTTAAACTTGAAATATCAGACTTTTTTTTTGTTAAGTTTTTTGTAAAAAAATTTATATGGGATCAAACTTCAGACAATTCCCTACACAATGAAAAAAAAAAGAGAGAAAAAATGTTTAGTTTAGGTCCAATTATGTTGTCCGTACACGTTGATTTTTAAAAACGGCAATTAAGGCCAATATAAATTTAATAAAAAAAAATATATTCAACCAAAAATTACAAAAAAAATTCCAGACCAAACTTCATGTTGTTAGCTCTCTTTTCCCAAAAGGAATTAGCAAAATACTTTTATTTGGGTCAAAAAGTGTTGTTCGTACATGTGCTTGGTATTGTAAAAAAATAGGGACTTTTAAAAAGTGGTTTTTATAGATCCCTATCAAAATTTAATTTCTATAATCTGGGTATTTGAATAATTTACATATTTGGAAACTAGATTCAAAATGTTAAATTTCATATTAATGACTTTTTTTAAAATATTCATTGTGTAAGTGTCTCAAATTTTCAGTCCAAGTGTGACAAATTCTAAAAAGCAACAAAAACACTTCCACTTTTTGAGCTTTTTGTGTACCCAACTTCTTGCATCAACCCTATATTCAATCTATATATTGATGTCAAGGTTCAATGGGTATGACCATTGGGAGGGGGATGTACATGTTGGAGTATTTTCAGATTTCATGGAAAATTATCAATTTGATGATGAAGACATGGATGAGATTTTTTGTTTTGTCACTAGATGGAAAGGTGGAGAATTGGTATGGTGGTTTCCTTGATCATTCTTTTGCTTCATAGAATCAAATTGTGGTTGTATTTGAAGGATATTTTTGTTTTCATCTAGACCCTTTGTTCTTGTTGAAGAATCATAAAACATCATATAATAAGAGGGAGATTCTAACATGGATTTCAATCATAGGTTTTTACTGCTCTTTCCAAGATCCAAAATTATTTTGACTTAACACGCTTGTATTAATATGTTTCTCATAGCCTATGATGTTACTCTAGGTTTGGGTTCAATACATAAATAATTTAATTTGGTGGACATGCAAAAGGAATACATGTGTGTTGATTTTGTTGATGGTCTAAGAAGGGATATTATTAAAATATATTTATCCTCAAAATATAAGTTTCTAGTGATAAACATGATGATGATAGAGATTTTATAGAGGTGGCCTCAAGTAGAAGCACATTATCAAGTGATGATTGTGTTTGCAAGTGGGTAGAATAAGGTTTCGATTAAATATATGACAACAATACAAATGAAGATGACAACATGTGCACCTACCTTCAACTAGATCAATCATCCATAGGTGATTGCAATAAATCAATCTATGATGGCATCTAGTCTACGAATGAGGAGTATGACCCTACATAGTATAGACAATGAGGAAGATGTGTATGCAAATGAATCATCAAATGAACCAATATAAGTAGTTAATTGTATAAAACACACACAGTTGGTGATACAAATAGTGAAAAATAAGATATCTTCTTGTTTGATCTCTTACCTTATTTTGTCCCTTTTTATAATTTTAAAGTTGTTATTGATGGTTTTCATGAGGATAGCATAGGCACAACTATACATGAAGAGATAAATGTCAAGATAAGTGTTTGTATAGTTGATGATGCTCAATATAAAGAGTTTATACTTGAATAATGTGAAGTGGGTGATCATATGGATACATACGAGAGCATCTTCATTTGGTTTGCAATATCGTCTTCCCCATGCATAGTTCACTTTAAAAAGAGTAATATGAAAGTGATTCTATAGAGTTGAATGTGGAAGAAGTGTGCCAAATGTTTAATTTTTGCAGCACATGTATTACAATATATTTCTAAGAGAAGATTGAAACAATGAGACAATTTGAAGAGTGTATCTCTTCACCCGAAGTGTCTCTTGATCCAAAATGTTGTGCTGATAAAGATTGCATCAACATAAGTGACTTCAAGTTATGATGGTTGTTTATTGTTCTTGCAGTGAGTGGAATTGAATATGAATCTTTCCTTTATGAGGATGTAGCTTCTCATAGTGTGGATTATTGTGTAATTAAGTTTGAGTATTTCAATTAGGCCCAACATAAAAATTATGATGATGTTGAGCAACAACAAGTTCTCTGGGTTGATGATCAACCAATTGAACTGAAGATTCCTATATGCCCAAGCTTCACTATTTTTAGTTTGAGCTATTAGAGTATTAGTTTTCTTCATGCCAACAAGAAGGAGTAGCATATTTTTCTTTGCAATGTGAATTGGAGGAAATCTTTTTTTCCCTCAATTCATCCAAGGAGGTCAACATGTCAGAAAATACCAGTGTCTTTTTGGTGTTGGTTAAGTTTTTAATTTTTACTCCCAGATTCTATAAAGATAATGGATACAATGCAAGGTGTTGCGATGGCCTATGTTTTGTGGTTTCCATACAATGGAAATGTTAATGTTGAGTAAAATAATTAATTTTTAGAGACAATCACAAGTTTGTGCTTAAAGGAAGAAGGCTACATTTGTTGTAGTTGTATGAACATGATAGATTCATGTTGATGAAAATCAATTCCTTTCTAGCAAGATGGTGTTTGATAGAGGAAAGTGACTCTATCCTTCCTCTACAAGGTTGGTCTACATTGTGTTAAAATTTTGTCACATCCATATTTTAGTGGCCATGTGTTGTCATATTAATTGATTGTGAGCTTCATCATGTACATATGTTTTATCCATCATGAGTCAATCTTGCTCCCTTGTTTTTTCCATTTTTAGTCTAACTAGATATTATAAATTCTCATTGTCCTTGCATGAGACACATGTTCCAACCATATCCATTGTTCAAGCTCAAATTTTCAATGCCAATTTTTCCTTGAGTCCCTTCCTTCTGATGCATCTTGGTGGTTTTGTGACCCAAAAAAGTAGATAATCAACATGCTTAATTCATCCTATATTATCCCCTTAATTCATTAGTATATCTAACCACTTTTCCTAATTATCTTTAAAATGACCTACTCAAATTAACAACATATAATACTCGATGGTATATTCCTTCACACTTAAATATTTCTATCCAAATTTTGTAAGCTCTTTAGTACTCAACTATAACTTGCAAGAATAAACTTGAATTTCAACTTCTTTTGCCATTTTATCTCATTTCTCAACTTTAGTTCACCTTTCATATTTCTTTCTAATTAAGTTTCCTTCCACCAAAGTGTAGCATGACATTTCAATTTTTTATTTGTAAATTTCACTCGATTAGGGTCATTAATTTTCTCATACTAAAAATATTCCTCAATATCATTAATCCAATCAACTAATTCTTCAAAATATAGATTACTAGAATGATTAGGAAAAACAATTCTTCTTTTCTTGCCAAGCCTAGAAATAGCCTTCAACATTCTTTCTTCTCTATCTTTGTCTTGAACTATGACATCTTCAACTAATCCATCATTATTTTCATCATCCCTATCATCTAATATATGGTTCAACACATCTCCTCTTATATTTTCTTCTACCACATCCAAACGGATTCAGACATTCCTCATCATATTGAACATTTTTTCAATTCATTCTACAAAATGTACAATTGCACCTCTATCCATCCTTCTAGATAGCATCTTCAAATTCAATATGAACTACCTCAATTTTTCGATGATATGTCCACAACCAATTCAAGTCACAAGAATCTTCTACCCAACACTCACTTTCTAGAAGACTCACTTCATTGACTTTCTCTATTACCAAATAATATAGTCAAGATTGGAGACTCCAATTAAGGACTATCTAAGCATACAATAAATAGACCTTTCAAATTCAAATCTCATTAATAACACAAAAAAATTACCAAAAATAATATGTAAAGAACATATTTATTTTATTAATATAATAGCTTTGAAAGCTTGATTACATGTTAGGATTCAACCTTCAAATTGTAAATCGGATCTTAAGATCTCGACAACTTAGTTTCTTCCACTTGTTTATTTCTTTATCTCCCTCTCCTTTCTTACCTATCCTTAAATCATATCAAACCTCCTTATATATAGAAGATGTGGAAATGAATTGTAATGGATAGTCACATGCTACATGATCGAAGATTAACATGATAAGAATCAAAGGCCTCAAAAAAAAATTTAAAAAAACTATTGTCAATCGACTTTGGAATTTAGTGTATCATCCTTGTGTAGGATGCAATTTCATTGGCAATGCATAGCATTATTATTCCCAAGATA
Organism: Sequoia sempervirens; assembly: GCA_007258455.2. Taxonomy (NCBI): domain Eukaryota; kingdom Viridiplantae; phylum Streptophyta; class Pinopsida; order Cupressales; family Cupressaceae; genus Sequoia; species Sequoia sempervirens. Next base: position 20,163 of record VDFB02367100.1, read on the forward strand.
CTTCAAACAAGGAGTCTCCAAAGTTAATATGGTTTTATATATGACCCCTCTTAGGACCTATAATGAAGTATGTAGCTTAAGAATTTTTCTAATTTTTAAATACTTGTCACATTGTTCAAATAAGTTATTCTTATATAGTAAAAAGCTCAATATTGGCCCCAACTAACTCCTTGAATGGAAAACATACATGTGGTGATCAAGAGCACATACAAATTGAATTAAACATCCAAGACATATGGTGTAATCTATGATCTCAACTGCAACCAATGATTATTAGCTGTGGTGCCTTGCAACATCACTGATGACTTGATTGTGCCTATGGTTACAAATATGAAGCTTTGAATTTATGAAAACATAAGTGAAATGAGATGCAGTGTCACAAAATATACTCATCCTACTACACAATATTTGAAAAACTAGTAAACTACTTTCAAAAGAAACAAACATTAAAGAGAAGATATAGTTGGTTGATACAAGACTACTCTTACACCTTGGATGCTCTTGCATCATATTGTCATATTGAGACTCCTTTGACTAATAGCTAGTTCCTCGAGAGCATAAAATGCCCCAGATTTTCATTTTAGGAAGTTAAGAAGAGGAACAAATCTACACCTTTATGTTTACTCAACAAGCGATAGCTAAATTATATTAGAGGGTGGTGAGGAGAGGATGAAGGGCGAATTGAAGACTCAACATCAAGTTGGGTAATTGCTTTCATAATATTTTCCTTTCATCCCCAATTAATATTTTAATATTTCTTTAGTGGTTATTTAATATAATTAAAATAGTCATAGTATTAGATTTATTTTTCATTGAAGTGATGTTAAAAATGATTTCAAACTTTATATAATTTGAAATTAAAAAGGGATTAAAGCTTAATAATGAGGATCCCCCTCCTATTGTATTTGTTATTACTTTAGTTCCATAGTTTTATATAGTATTGCAATAATAGGTGTATTTATTATGACTTGGTTTTGTTAGAGGGTGGTGAGAAGATGAGGGGAGAACTAAAGAGTCAACATCAAGTTGAGCAATTTCTTTCATAATATTTTCCTTTTCTCCTTAATTTATACTTTTTTTTAGTGGTTATTGAATATCATTAAGATAGTCATAGTATTAGATTTATTTTCATTGAAGTGATGTTTTTTATAAGATAAGCAGCATTTACAAGGTGTTGTATCCTTTACACAGAGAGCCCAGAGGGCCAAAGGAAGCCAAACAGAAACAGCTGACAGACAACTATAGAAAAACAAACAAAACTTAGACAACCCTAGAAGAGGGGACCAATCTGACTCCCAGAACCCGAGGCCGAGCAAAGGCAACGGATTTGGGGAGTCCCTTCTTCTTCTGTAGCACAACCGACCAGGAAGGATCATAATCTAAATCCACCGAGCGAGGCAAGGGGGGCAGATCCACAACAACCACCCTAAACGAGGAGTCGGCACACAACGAGGGAGACGACAGAGCAGAAGAGGAGACAAGAGAGATCAAAAGACTAGCAGCGTCAACTGACAAGAGATGGGCAACCGATGGCACATCGACAGCAAAAGGATCCGTAGAAGGGTCGGCCGGAAGAGGAGTCGGGATAGGCTTCAACACCAAGGGGGAAGACAAAGGAGAGTCGCCCACCTCATTGAAGTGATGTTAAAAATGATTTCAAACGTCGTATAAATTTGAAATTAAAAAAGGATTAAAGCCTAATAATGAGGATTCCCCTCCCATTTCAATTATTATTACTTTATTTGCATAGTTTTATATAATATCATAATAATAGGTGCATTCATTGTGACTTGGTTTTGTTTCCTAGGCATTTTCTATGCTTAGTATAATGTGTTGTTTAGACTTCGAGGTGTGATCAATGTCACACTCTTTTTGTGAACCAGCTGTACAATCTTTTAATAAAATGTGATATATAAACTCTATTTCATCATTAAACAAATAGAAAGGTTAAGACAATTGTCACTCTCTTATGCTTTGTAATAAAATAAGAAGCATTATTTCTTCAAGCTATGCATAGGGAGCAATAATACCAAGTCTATCCAATGACAATTGAGATAAAATGTGCTTTGTCAATAATAAACATGAACATTTCTTACTCTTTCAATATTATTAAAAAAATATTAACAAATAATTTATGATTTTGATTGGTTGAAATGTACCATTAATAATAGTCAATTAAACAAACATGGTTACACTAGTTGCTCTTAACTATCAATAGAACTAAGAAGACAAATGCAAAAAAACCAATTTATATAAAAATAAACAATGACTATGTTGACTTAAGATAGCTTCGGTCAGATATAAATGATGATTGCATTCATGCATCATCATCATTTATATTTAACCAAACTATTCTTAAAATATAAAACCATCAAATGAGTTATTCGAATTTCAGATGTTGATCAAAATTTGTAAATAGATAAATAGAAATTTATATTAGATGATTGTTGAAAACACACATCTTAGTCTTTGATAAACACCGAATGACTTCGGTTGTTAAGGAAGCCTGTGCGCTCAAGGGACACATCCTCTCATGAGACACGTCTCTCCTTGAGGCGTGTCTCCAACATATAAATGGGGCGTCATTCCTTCATTTGCAAGACATGGAAATCGATAGATGTTCTGCAATCAGCACATTCAAAATACATAAGTATAAATCTAACTTAGAATTCTTACACAATATTTAAGACTTAGAATTTCCCTAGGTCTTTTAGGATCCTGCTCCGATAAGATTTGATAACATTTAACATGGTATCAGAGCCACATTGAGTGAATCCAAATCAAATCTAGATATCAGATTCTTAGAAAAAATTCGTATTTTTGAAAAATCGAATTCACATCACATTCTTCATAATGCCAAGTATGATCAAATTTGAAGATCGTATTAAGGAGCAAACTACTTCACCTCATGGAAATTCAAAATCATGATGATTCTCAAAGAAAATAAGTTAGGCTCATTTGTGAAAGAAAACAAGGGGGAACCAGAGGATGATCCTGAGAAAACTCAATGGATTGAGAATAATGAAAAAGCCATGAAAATCTTAGTAGATGCAGTTAGGGACCACATAGTACCTATTCTAGCAAAACATGAAACTGCATATCTAATGTTCAAATCCCTTGAGAGCACCTATGAGATAAACAACACCTGTAGGACTCTTGCATTAAAGAGGCAAATCAACAATGTCCAAATAAACAAAGGAGAAACTATTAATGCATACTTCATGAGGATCATTGAACTAAGGGATCAATTATCTACAATTGGATATCAAATTGATAGCAAAGAGTTAACACTAATTGCACTAGGAGGCCTACCAAACTCATGGGAGCCATTTGTTCAAGGAATAAGTGCGAGATCTGAACTCCCCAAGTTTGATAGACTAAGAACAGACTGCCTTCAAGAGGAAACAAGACTCTCAACAAAAGAAAACAAACAAAAATCCATAGATGAGGAAATTCAAGTGCTCAACACATCATCTAATAAAAAGGGTAAGAAAAACTCTTACGGGAAAGGATCATTTAAGAGAAAGAGAAATTCCCATGGAAAAGGGTCATTCAAGAAGAAGAAAGACATCTCTCAAGTACAATGTTTTAGATGTGATCAATATGGGCACTATGCAATGAAGTGCCCTGACAGATCAAATCAACAAGCATCATTTGCTAAAGTAGGAAAGTCAAATTCAGACCTTGATTCTGAGAAATTTGTATTATATTCAGCCTTATCAAATCAAGTATCTAACAATATCAACAACTGGGTGATTGATAGTGGTTCTTCGAGGCACATCACAGGGTTTAGAGAACACTTAGACACTATGACTGAAGAGACTGATGAAGAAGTACAATTGGGGATGATTCTACACATCAAGTAAAAGGGGTTGGAACTTGTTCCATCACATTGAAATTTGGTCTCTCCCTTCAACTCACTGGAGTTTTATTCGTACCTGGAATAAAGAGGAATCTAATATCCATCTCTGGTCTTGAAGACAATGGATATAGAGTTACCTTTATGGATGGGAAAGTTTTGGCATGGCCTAAGAACTCAACTATAAAGAAAGCTCTAAACATAGGTGTAAGACAAGGTTATCTTTATAAACTATGCATTGAAGTCAAGCAAGCCTAAGTACCCTTGATACTTCCGATTCAAATGAAATTTGGCATAGAAGATTAGGACACCTTCATTTTCGTGCCCTACCCTCTGTGGAAAAACTTGTAACAGGATTACCTAAGTTAAAACCAACTCATGAAGGAGCTTGTAAAGGTTGTGCCCTAGGAAAGAATACAAAGGGATCCTTTCACAATAGCTTGAGCAAAACCCAAAATGTGTTAGAACTAGTTCACTTTGATTTATGTGGACCCATGTCTGTACCGTCCAAGGCAGGCTTCCTATACTATGTCATATTTATAGATGACTTCTCTAGGAAGACCTGGATTTATTTTCTTAAGTGTAAAGAGTCAATAGAAATCCTTAAAAGGTTCAAAGAGTTCAAAGCTCTCACTGAAAACTTCTCTGGGAAGAAAATCAAAATCGAGAACAAACAATGGGAAATAATACACCTCTGAAATCTTTAAGGAATTCTACATGAATGATGGGATTAAGAGGGAGTTTACAATAGCCTACAACCCTCAACAAAATGGGGTTGCTGAAAGGAAAAATAGAACCATTGTAGAAGCTGCAAAAGCAATGTTACTTGACCAAAACATAGAAACCTCATTCTAGGCAAAAGCCTCTAGAACTGCTGTCTACATTCAAAATAGGTGTCCTCATTCTCATCTAGATAACAAAACTCCTGAAGAAGCATTTATTGGCATAAAACCTGATATTTTTCACTTTAGGATTTTGGTTGCCCAGTCTATATTCATGTGCCCAAAGAGAAGAGATTCAAACTAGGACCTTCTGGAAAGAAAGGGGTATTTGTGGGATATAGTGAAACCTCCAAAGCTTACAGGATTTTCATACTCGAGTAGGAACAAATTGAATTGAGCAGAGATGTCATCTTTGAAGAAGACATTGCATTCAAAAGGGCAAGAAGTTCAAATGAGATAGAAACTTATTCACCTAGAGTCTTAGACGAGGATCCTACCATTGAGATTCAGAGGGAGCATCCTGAGGAAATACCAAATGAACTTCTATCTACTTCAGATGAGAATACAAATGACAACGGTAAGAAGAGACCACTTTGGGCTAGAAAGATGATCAAAGAAGCTGAGAATCTTGCAGCACCCAAAGGAACGTTTAGGGAGAGTAAAAGACCCAAACGGTTCTCAAGCTACGTTGCTCTAATGAATGACATCATAAATTCATAACCCACCAGTGTTTCAGAAGCCTTCAGACATCAAGTATGGAAGGACGCAATGACAGAAGAGTATCATTCCATTCTAAAGAATGATGTATGGGATATAGTGCCTAGACCAAAAGAGAAATATGTTGTCTCTTCTAAATGGCTCTTCAAAATCAAACATGTTGTTGATGGCAGTATAGAAAAAAATAAGGCACGTTTTGTGGCAAGAGGTTTTTCACAAAAGGAAAGCATTGATTATGAAGAAACATTTGCACCTGTTGCCCGTTACACATCTATGAGAGCAATGATAGCCATTGCAACAGCTAAAGGCTGGAAGATCCACCAATTGGATGTAAAAATTGCCTTCCTAAATGGAACCATTGAAGAGGAAGTATATCTAGAACAACCCGAAGGTTTTGTGATACATAAACCTGACTCACATGTATGCAGACTAAAGAAAGCACTATATGGACTTAAATAGGCTCCCAGGGCTTGGTATGAAAGAATTGACAGCTACCTCTTGGGACTAGGATTCTCCAAGAATGATGCAAACCCAAATCTTTACTTTAAGGTAATTAAAGGTGATATGTTAATAATTATTTTATATGTTGATGACCTGCTGATAACAGGAGATCACCTCATTGCTCAAGGAAAGAAGGATCTAACTTCAAAGTTTGACATGAAAGACTTGGGAATTTTACACTACTTCCTAGGTTTGGAAGTCTGGTAAAAACCAGATGGCATCATACTAAACCAAGGAAAGTATACTATTGATATCTTGAAGAAATTTGGAATGTTGTATTGTAGACCCATGTCTACACCTATGGAAACCAACCTTCACAAACTAAAAGAAGCAGCAGCAGAATCTAAGTGTGTAGATTCAACCCTATATAGACAAATGATTGGATCATTAATGGACCTGGTTAACACCAAACCTAATATTTGCTATGCAGTGAATTCTCTAAGCCAGTTCATGTGTGAGCCAAAGGAAATTCATCTTATGGCTGTGAAACATATATTGAGATATCTTCAAGGCACTATTGGATATGGTCTCCTTTACAAAAATGAACAACTAGATCTACATAGATACTTTGATTCAAATTGGGCTGGAAGTGTAACCGATTGGAAAAGTACATCAGGATGTCGCTTCAGTTTAGGATCAGCTATGATCTCTTGGATCTGCAGAAAATAGTCTTTCGTAGCTCAAAGCTCGATAGAAGTTGAATACGTTGCAGCCTCTATGGGGGCAAGAGAAGCAGTATGGTTCCGAAAATTGCTTGTGGGACTCTTTGGTGAGCCCTTGAATCCTACTATCATTCATTGTGATAATCAGAGTTGCATCAAACTCTCTGTAAATCCAGTATTCCATGATAGATCTAAGCACATTGAGATCCCCTACCATTATGTAAGAGACATGGTAGAAAAGAATGTGATCCAGTTGGAGTATATTAGTACAAATGATCAAACAACAGACATTCTCACCAAACCTCTCTCCCGAATCAAGGTTGAACACTTCAGGAAGAAGCTTGGTATGATTGAAATGTAATTTGATATTATGTTTGAAATTCAAAATTGTTTAGAAGTTGTACTAATATATTTAAAGATGTTTAATGTGTAAACTCTTTTGTCATGTGTGTGACTCCATGACCTTATGGGCCGCTCCCCCTGTGTACATTATTGAAAGGTGACGATCTTTCTAATAATGAACACTTGTATGTGACATTGTAAAGTGACGACTCTACAATGATGAGTTGAACTATCATGATAGATATCATGTGACTTGATATCTGTGGACATGTCATGATAGTATCTCTTGGACACTTTGATGGATATCATGTGACTTGATGTCATTTGAAGATCATTGTGATCCTTAAGAGATAAATCATGGTGGATAACTATAAATATCCGTGGATATGCCATGAATTATTATGGTAGACATCATGTGATTTGATGTCGGTGCACATACCATAATGAAGATGTGACTTGACAATCTTATGAAATCATATCATATCTTCAATATCACATGTGAAGGTGATATCTCCACTTATTTGATTTGGAATATCTTCCCTAGCTAAGAGAGAGTGTTGATTTAAGATAGCTTCGGTCAGATATAAATGATGATTGCATTCATGCATCATCATCATTTATATTTAACCAAACTGTTCTTAAAATATAAAACCATCAAATAAGTTATTCAAATTTCAGATGTTGATCAAAATTTGTAAATAGATAAATCGAAATTTATATTAGATGATTGTTGAAAACACACATCTTAGTCTTTGATAAACATCGAATGACTTCGGTTGTTAAGGAAGCCTGCACGCTCAAGGGACACGTCCTCTCATGAGACGCATCTCTCCTTGAGGCGTGTCTCCAACATATAAATGGGACGTCATTCCTTCATTTGCAAGACATGGAAATCGATAGATGTTCTGCAATCAGCACATTCAAAATACAGAAGTATAAATCTGACTTAGAATTCTTACACAGTATTTAAGACTTAGAATTTCCATAGGTCTTTTAGGACCCTGCTCTGATAAGATTTGATAACATTTAGCAAACTAGTTAAACAAATAACTTTCTAAAGTAACATAATAGATATCACAAAAATAGAGATTAAAATTATTAATATTTTGACAATCACCATAATGACCTAAATATATAAATATTAAATTGCCCACAATGAGAATGTTATTAAAGCATTGAACAATGGTACCCAAAGAAGGCTATATTTGTAATTCATTAAACTTGAGTAACTTAGACATCTTAATAATTTTTATTATTTATTTTCTTATTACGACCTCATTAGGTCAAATAAGAAAAAAATTGCACGGAAAAAGTACATTTTGCACAAAATAGAGAATTACATATCTTGATATATTTTTAATCTCTTTGTCAACCAAACATCAACACTTAAGAAAACAACCAACATGATTGTAAATGACTAAATTACTTTATAAGGATTAGCCTAGGCTAATTAAATGAATGCAACAATAAAGCACAATTAACCTAAATTAATTTGTATTGGGAATTGATAATTGAGGTGTTATTTTACCAATATTAAATGCAAGACTATCAAGGTACTTAGCTTTTGGAACTATAATGAAGAAATAAATGTTGGTCTCATGTAGAATCTATCCATCAATGTCTTGAAATTAATCATGTTGATGTTCTAGTTATCTTGAAAGAGCAGCAAGCTTAGACGCCACTATAGGCTAAACCTATGCATGACAA
>VDFB02367101.1:0-76288 GCA_007258455.2 Sequoia sempervirens
TATATTTGTTTCATGCAGAAGATGGTGGGTTGTTAGGACCTATGAAGTCCATACCCCACTAAGCAAAAGGCCTTACCTCAGCAACCGGTTGAAGTGTGATTGTTGCATACCTTTCCCTCGTTGTTGTGATTGTTGCATACCTTTCCCTCGTTGTTGTAGTCTGGAAAGTGTGACAGGTCCTGACATGATGGTGAATGTCTTTGAACAATGTGGACTAATAATACCAAGCCCTCAAGATCTGATTTGCTATGGAAATGGCAGAACCATGGCCAATGCCATACTTTTCATGGAATTTTTTCATCACCTTTTTGGCTTCCTGCTTCCCAAGACACCTCAAGTAAATTCGTTCATGATTTTTCTTGTATAGAACAGCTCCTTTTAACATGAAACTATCACTCTTCAGTCATAGAGCTCTCCTCTAAACAGCATTAAGATGACCTGGAGATCGTTGGTTCAGCAAGTAATAAACTATGTCATCATACCAGCCACCAGGGGAAACCTCCTCAAGATTATAATTATGCACAGTCAGTTTAGGCCCCATCTTAGCCATAGTCTGAGTAAGTCCCTGCCCCCTTACCAACTTCATGGGTTGGATCTCAATGTCATATTCTTGTAGCATTGTCACCCACTTAGCTCTGCACTCACCCAACTCATTCTGCATCAATAGTAACTTAACTGCAGGATCTGGGACAATTACATAAACCTTATTCCTGATGATATAATGTCTAAATTTCTTCATTACTCTGACTAGAGCGTATGCTTTTTTTTTCTACACTCGGATATTTCAGCTCAGCATCTTTAGATGGTGCACTCATAAAAGCAATACAATGCTCATTTCCCTCATTAGACTTCTGAGTCAACATTCCAGCATATGAATGGTCTGAGGCAAATGAATAAATATAAAAGGGCTTATTGTAATCGGGGCTTACCAATATTGGAGCATCAACAATGGCTCTTTTGATTTCTGCAAATGCCTCCTTTGCTTCGGCAATCCATTCAACTTTAACATTCTGCTTCAACATTGCATTCAGCAGTTTAACAATTTCAGCAAACCTAGTAATGAATTTCTTAACGAAGTTAATCTTGCCAAAGAAAGACTTCATCTCTTTTTTGCTAGTAGGTGGCTAAATCTTTAGTATGGCCTCCACTCTTTCCAGATCAATAGCAATTCCCTTTTCAGATATGACATGCCCTAGCAATTTCCCTTCTGTCACTCCAAAAATGCACTTTTTAGGATTCAGGGATATGCTAAATTCCCTGCACCTTTGAAACACTTTGCATAAGTCAGAGATGTGGTCACCTCTATTTTTGGAAAAGACAGTTAGATCATCCATATAAATAGTAATGTACTTGCCTATAATATCTTTAAAGGCAATATCCATGGCCCTTTGAAATGTAGCCCCTGCATTAATGAGACCAAAAGGCATCCTCCTGTAAGCAAAGGTACCCCATTTAGTTGTGAAAGCAGTCTTGTGTATGTCCTCATACTGAACCATTACCTGGTTGTACCCTGAATAGTCGTCTAGAAAGGACATCATCTAAGAACCATTAACCACTTGAAGTACTTCATCCAGTGAAGGGACCGGATAATTATCCTTTTTTGATGCTCTATTTAGATTTCTGAAATCAACGCAAAGCCTAATTTCCCCATTATTTTTCCTTACTGGGACTAGGTTCGCCACCCATGTTGAATTCCTGATAGGAAATATAATTATGGAAAACAATAATTTCTGAACTTCTTTTTGTATAACTGATTCCAGTAATGCGTTAATTGGTCTATGTCTCTGCCTGAAAGGCTTGGCACCTGGCTTCAAAGGTATAGTATGAGTTATGATTGATGTATCGTAAGTTTTTAGGTCTTTATAACTCTAGGCTACTATATCTGGAAAGCTATGCAATGCTTCAATTATTCCTTGTCTTTCCTCTGGAGTGCATACTTGGCCAATAAAAATATTCTTGGCATTATCTTTAGTTCCTATATTGTAAGTATCACACTGTCCACTGATGGATTTCTTCTTAGACTCTTGCTCCTGATCTTTGATCTTTTCCATATCAAAAATTTGCTCCAATTGTACTATTCCCCTTGGAATAGTATTAGACTTCAAATTTATCACTCCCTCCAAGTCTAGTTCTGCTTACTAGAGGTTTGTTTCATCAATGATTTGGGAAGCGAAAACATCTATGTTTGTGATGAAGTCTAGGATATGCTTGTCATCCTCAAGTACTTGAAAGTTAGTAACATTGTTCGGAACTGATGGCATAGGAGTCAACTCTACAGTAAACATTTTCAAACCTGACAAAGATAGGGGCTACAGAGTACTTGCTGCTTGGGCTAGAGAATCTGCAGTTTGATTCTTCTGTCATGGTATCAGTTGAATATTGAAGGCATCAAATCCCTCAATGAGGTCCCATACTCTATGCCTATAATTAGTCATTCCCCTATCATGGCATGAATATTGTTTCCTTACTTGCTTAATTACCAGCTCAGAATCACCAAAAACTTGCAAAACCTTAACCTTTTTCTTAAGTGCCATAAGAAGTTTGTGAATCAATGCCTCATATTCTGCTACATTATTAGTACAATGGAATTAAAGTCTATGGGTTGAAAAGAAGGTTTTACCTTTTGGGCTAATCAGTTCGAACCCTACTCTAGCTTCATGCTTGGATTTAGATCCATCAAATCTAAGAGTCCAGCATTCAGCAGTTGCAGTCCTCTTCATCATATCCTTCAGGTTATTACTACTAGAGGGTTCTTCATATAACATCACCTTCTCTCCTTTATAATCTTCTAGAGGGCTTCACATGTCTATCTTGGTTGCTAGGGTTGGATTTATGCATTTTTGTACTCATTCTACTGCTGTTTGGCATAAATAGAATTCCAGTTCTGAATGGGAAGCATTGTGAACTCTACACCAGTTAGGTAAGAGTAACTCTTTAAAGTTTGTCCTCCTGCCCAGGTGAACCTAGTTTTCAATACAGTGTCTAATGAATTCTTGGAATTTGTCTAGTAGGCTAATTTGACTGTCTTCAAATTCATCCTCTTCCTTAATTGATTCTATCGGAACAGTAGCATTGTTGGATTCTGTCTCTGTATCCATAGACATCGTATGTAGCATCAATACCTCCTCTGAATCTAATTCGTCATAAAGAGTTGACAGCATATAATTTTCCATGCCTACTTCTGATATCAGAACTTCATTTGAAGTATTTTGATACTTTGTAATCATGTATTTCATTCTTGGTTCTCTCTCAATTCTAATCTGATTTGGCACCCCTTTTCCAAGGAAGCCACATGTGGGAGTGATCAGTAGATACATATCCATTTAAGGCCTTCATAAAATCTCTTCATAGAATCAGTCCATACGCATCAGGGATATCAGCTACTTGAATATTGATAACCTGCTAGATTCTTGGGTCAGCAGCTACTTGCATGTGAATCATGTTCAATTCTCCCACCACATTTACTTCAGTTCTATCCAACTGAGTTACCTTCTTTTGGGAGTCAGTAGGTGTAATCCTTGAAGCTCTACATACTCCAAATGGCATCACATTAGTAGAAGCCCTAGAATCCAATAAGCAGTTATGTAAATTCTTACCGAATATGCGCACAGAGATCAAGAATGGTGGGGTCTCCATCTTCCCCTGAAACAAAGTTGGTTGAGTATCTACCTGAGCCACTTGAGTCTTGTCCTTTTCCTTTCCTTTATCTCCAGAGGAAAGTTAGTCTGACCATAGGCCTGGTTTTGTGTCTTCATTGTCTAAGAACTAGAAGCCTTGTTGACACTCTCACTGGAAGGTTTATCCAAAAACACTGGATGTGCACCATAGGTACCTAGAACTGCATTCCTAATTGCTAGGAACCTCAGTAACTCAAATGCCAAAAGATTTACCCTTAATTTCTTGAACTCCTCAATGACATACAAAGCCATTTTCTCCTCACTTAGATTAGTAAGGATGTCTCTGGAAGATTCCTCCACCTTATCTTTACTTGCTTGAACAGTTTTTTCCTTCTGTGGATCAGCTTGAGCTTGTCTTTCCTTTGAAAAGTACTCCCTGGAAACATGTGGAAAGGGTAGATTATTACTAGCTTTAAGATCTGGAGGGATATTAAAATTATTAGGAGGAATGGAGGTGGTGAAAGGACCCCCAGCCTGTGGGCATCTATGGGGTAGATCTCTCAAATCATATCCTTTACCCTTCCTCTGGAACATCTGCACTTCTTCAACACAAGCCTCTTCCTCATCCAGGGTGCCATTATCATTTATTTCCTCTTCATTGAATAACTGAGCAACCTCATCTCCATTGCAGATTTGGTTTTCCTTCCCCTCCTGGGAATCAAATTCCTCTTTTGGAGCATTTTCTTCACCTGCTAGAAAAGGGGCATGATTTAGTACCAGTTCAGGAGAGTCATAGGGGATGGAGGGAACTATCTCCTAACCATTTGCATTATTCTCCACTTCATACTGGAAAATAGAAGCTACAGCTTGGAATTCTGAATATTCTAACTCAGAATGCTAGCTTGTCTTATGGAGCCTGCACCATCCTGATAGGGCAGCCTCATCCAGATATACACTACTAGGAGGCTTGTCTTGACTAACTAGCTAATTAGCAGATTGGTTGACTGGTTGGTTGACTGGTTGATCCAACGTGGTGGGGACTCCTCCATTATTAGGTCTTGTATTCCATGTTCTATTCTACCCTTGTGACTACCTCTTATCAAATCCTGACCCACTACCTTGTCCTCTATCAAAATTTTGTCTTCTATCATTATTGTACCCTCTATCATTATTAAATCCCCTCTCATTGTTGTAACCTCTATCCTGATTATATCCTCTATCATTGTTGTATCCCCTCTCATTACGCTATCCTCTATCAAAATTCCAGCCCTGTGGATGTTCTCTGTTCTAGTTGGATTGTATGTTTCTCTGAGTAGCTTGTAATTGGTTGTTTTGATTCCTTGGGTAAGTCACCTCTAGGTTTAACTTCTTTATCTATTCAGCCATTTCATCAATCATATTCTTATTTGGATCTCCATAAGGGGTCTGGTTTGGATTACTCTGAGGAGGAACAGACATTGTAGCAGATCCCATGGACTGATGCAACACTTCAAAATTTTGCAAGTAGGGAAACTAGTTGGATGTTGCTGATACAAGGGTTGGTTAACTTGCTGTTGTGGGAAGTTCATCATAGGAGAGACCTAGCTCATGGGGGGACCAGGGTGTGGCACCAAAGGCAATTGAGGTACTGGATTCATGATTGGGGTATGACTGGCGAGTGCTTGATTTACTACCTGAACCTGGTTTGGATGTGCAACTGGTCCTAGAGAAGGCAACAGTCCAGCCAAATGTTGCCTTAAATCTATGCTAAGCTTGACAACTTCTGTATAAGCATCAATTAGGTGAGCTGGAGGGTTGGGTCTCCATTTCAGAAAGGTTGTTGTAAGGCTTTCCAATGCTTCATAATAAACTCCTAGGGTTGTAGCATTGTCTAAGACATAAGGGTCTTGAAGTCTGGTATACGCACGGTGGAACCTATTATTGAAACTAGATATGGGTTCATTAACCTCTCTCTTGACTCTAGTGAATTACAAATACAATTCATTCGCACTAATGGGTATTCTAAACTTCTATAAAAAGGAAGTTTCAAGATCATTCCAGTTATGAATTGAACCTAACGGGAGGTGATTGTACCAATAAAAAGCCTCCTCTCCCAATGAATAAGGAAATAACCTATAGGCAACATCTTCATGAGCTCCTCTATCTTTGAGACAGGTTTGGAAGATCCTAATATGCTCCTCTGTAGTCCTATTTGGATCATTAACATGAAATTTTGAACAGAAATACTTAGGGTTCTTGGGCATAACATTGTAGGCATTAAAAAGCAAGGGAGATGGATTATTAACAAGAAAAACCATTAGTAAAAGTGGTGGTGGTGGTTGTGGTTAATTAATGATAGGTTGGGGTTACTGAATAGGAACTGCCTCAGGGATAGGTATGGCTTCAACTTTTGGAAGTGAAGATGCAGATGATACTAGTGAAGGGATGGGTGATGATGATTCTTCCCTTTCTTGAGTCCTCCTTGACCTAGTGGGGAACTGTAATTCCTATAAATCTTCTTCTCTTGGGGTACATCTGGTCCTTATTCTATATCTCTCAGGAGAGATGGCATTTAAGAAATGATCCAGTGAGCTCATTCAGGCCCTCCTTCTAGTGGCAATCTGTTGATGGTAATTTCTGCACAGCAACAACTCAGATAGAAAATAATATTCTATCTCTCTTGAAAGGTGAATTCTCAACAACAATTGCTAAAATCACCCCAAGGTCTCTCAGGTTTCAGGTCATGACAATGCATAAAACAACTTAGATAAGATGTGAAAATGCTGGTAATCACAATCAGACCTTACTACAAGCAAACTGTATCCTTCCAATTTATCAAATTTTTGCAATGTGAGGATCTTAAATCCTAATCTAACAGAATAACAAAGAAATAGCAAAAGATGAGAGTACAAGAGAGATAATGAAATCTAAACTATTCCTAAGATGAACAATGCAAATGATAAAAACCTGGAATGGACCAATCTCAAATAACCAATTCTTGTTTAACCCACAATGCAATATCACAAGAAAGGTGCAATCTTCTAAGGCATACAGATTTACAAATCATAGACATTCATCCACAATCAAACTAAGCACAAATAGATATACGGTCTAGGTTGACTTCACCAGCCTAGTACAATCAAATAGTTACTGGGAGTATAGACCAGAGATTGCTACAAACATTCCAAGCATGAAACCATGAACATTATTCACCAAACTAATCTAATTCTAAATTAAACACCAAATCTTATATCTTCAAGCAATTCCAAAGGATGAAACAACAGGAACCATGCAAGATAAGCTAACACAAAAGAGTTCACCAGAGAAACCACAATGCCTTCAATTGTATTAGGTCACAAAAATGTAGCAACAATTAAAATGTTCTGTGTTATAGTACTTGCTCGAAAGAACTAACTACTACCTCCACTACAAAATTATCTAGCTCTTTTCTCAATCTAGCTTGTCTAATTCTCTATTATCGATCTCATTCTTACAAATGAGGCAGGAATTCCAATTTAAAGAGAACCCTCAAAACATGTCGGCCTAGCCAGAAATTTACAAAATAAAATAGCCAAAACAAGTCAGCCTCAGGAAATTCAAAATAAGGCACACATTAAATGTTGATACATCATCAAGGTTGGCCAAAACACATTCCTCAATGTGACTCGGATCAACACATGCCCTATAATAATAGGGAAGCACAAATCAAAAAATGGCATGGTATTAATTACTGCGTCCCTTATCCTTGTTCCAATCCAATGCTTCATGAACTTTCAAAAGTACCTTATCCAGCTCAACAATAGGTGGCAAGGGTAGGATTTTGAGCCGACATTCAATTGATTCAATTTCTTCCCTTGACTGCTTAACCATTGTATCCCAATCACCCTTATATGCCAAGTACTTATCCATCATAGCCAGATAAGTAGCCGCATCATCCAATTGGTGCCCTGTCACAGAATTTTCAATATCAGGGGCATATACATCATGCCACCATTCCCTCAATTGTTCCAAACTCAAGTACCTAGGGGCGATCTTCCTCCTGCCAGTCATTATCTAAAAAAAGGTGATGCATCCATCATAAACATTAGTTAAATTACCATCAATCTTCTTCCTTTGTTTGTAGATCTTCTTGATGGTTTTCTGTCAGATTTGTAGGGCTTCAAACCACTCCCAAGGCTCATTAACCCTAGGTGAAGAAAGAATTCTATCAACAACCAGCAAATCCTTATTATACTCCATGATTGTTTTGGTTTTCTGCAATAAGAGATCAGTGTCCTCCTTATCCTGAGATAAAACATAATCTAACCAATCCTTAGCCATTATTGCATCCTTTCTAGTTGAAAGGATCTCCTTTATTGCATCATCTCCCTTAGCCTGTACCTCCTGCAACCAATTTATTGTAGCCAGAGTAGAAGCCTTCATCTTTTCTATTTCAGAGATGGTCTCCTTCGGCAAGAAACCAGCAGTAGCAGAAGAGGATGGGTGAAAATATTGTAAGGGCTTCATCAAATCTTCTAGACATTTCCTAATCCTTTCATTCTCTTTCTTTATTTCATGTTTAGACTGTGTCTCCTTTCTCAATCTCCCAATGATCACTGCACTGGACCCCTCATATTCTTCAATATCTTGCTCCATAGAAGTTGGCCCAAGATTAATGGTCTGTACATCATAATCCTCCCTAGTGACCTCATCTTTACTTTTACCTGTAGCAGGGGTGGCAATATGAATAACCCTGTTACTAGCTTCATCCCTTTCGATCTTTGAAACCACCTTGGCTAGCTTCTTTCTCTTACCCTTTCCAATCTTGGCCAACACTTCATCCCAGTTGAGAGGAGCATCCTCAATAATGACCTGTTTCCTTCTAATCTCTTTGTCAAGCCAATCCGAAACAGAAGGATCCACTCGGGTTACATCTTTCTTGACCTCTTCATGTCGATCTATCGTTTCATCATTTTAATTTTTGGGAGATTGATCACCTTTGCTTCCTAATTCTACCTCCTCTTTATGCAGGGGTGATGGATTCTTAACAAGAACATCCTCCTTCTCAGGAGGTCTATTATCTTTACTACTTGCAAGAGAATCTTCATATTGCACCAACGGAGCATGATGCATTTCCACATCTCCTACCTCAAACTCAGCAGTTGCACCATAAAGTTCCCCGTCCTTAAATGGTTCCGCTTCCTCACTGGTCTCATGCTCTTCATGAGTCATCTGCTCAGGTATACCAAATGAAGGAGAGGTATCTTTCTGTTGTTCCATAGTGGATACTGTTGGAAGGGGATCTGCTTTTTGCATAGTCTCTTTGGGAGATGGAGTTCTTGACCTTCTTGAATAAACCTAGGTTTTCTCTCTTGAGCTCTCCACATTAACCACATGAGGGTCCACCTTATCCTTGGAAGTATCTTGATCTTTCTTCTTAGAGGCCCTAGTTATCCTTGTCCTTTTTGGCTCTGGAGGAGTGTCTTCCTTCTCTGCTTTCTCAAGTTCCTCCTCCTCAGTAGACTTACTTATTTTCACATTATGACTCCTCTTCTTTCCCCTAGGTTTTCTTTTCTTTTCAGGCTCACCCTCCTTAGGGCCTCTGATTTTAATCTTAAAAGCTTAGCCTACCTTAGTTTTTCCTATAGAATCATCACCTGATTCCTCTGAGGTAGAGTAAGCATTCATATTTCCCATCAAATTAAAAGTACAAGGTACCTTTTCACACTCCAATTCCCATACTTTATGTTTTAGCCATGACTTGGTGGATTTCACAATAGGAGCCATCAATTCCTCCAGCTCAATTATTTCCCTTTCCGACTAGTTTATATCTCCAATGGGTTTCTCATTGACTGATTCAAATGCATGATCCTAGACTAAATTTCCGTCATCTTCCAACTGATCAGGAATCAACTTGACATTGTACATCCTAATTACATCAACTGGAAGCCTAGAATACCTTTTCTTTCTCACTTCAAATTCATCCTTTTTTTTCGCCCAGTAGTCCTCTAGATCATCTTTGTGGTGATATTCTTTGGTGGCCTTCTTCTGTGCTTCGCCAGTGATGTCAAAGCTTGCCCTCTTAGAATGGAAAGAGAAACCAAAAGTACTCAACTCCTCCCCTGATGCATGAGCCAATTGGATTGAAGGGAAGACTTCACCTATACCAATTTTCATGAGAAAATCCCCACCAAACCCTGTCTTGTGCTTCACATTTTTAACAATAGCATCGAAATCACATATATGTTGGGTAACCTCCAAGAGTATGACGTGGTCAGTGGGATATCTTGGAAATTTTTATGGAGCATTCGGACATCCATCAATTCTAATATAGGAGAAGTTGGGGAATTGTATAAACCAGGATCCATATCTTTTAATCAGTTTCTTTGCTCCATCAGAAATTCTCACATGCTCTGCATTCTGAAGCAACCTAATAATATGCATAGTGAATGAATCATTTGCTCTTCTATAATTTGGATTCCCTAGGTGTAGCTCAGGGTACACCTCATAGATGACATCTTGCCCAAATGTTCCTCTTGGACTCAATCCCCTGTATGGATAAAATCTAGCAAGTATATATACCACATAAGTTGTCATGGTGAATTTCTTTGTCTCCAGCACATCTCTCATCTGCCTGTCAATCATTGCACTGATAACCCTTGACCAGTGGTAATTGATGCCCTGCTCAATCTTGTTAATGACATGCACCATCCAATTCTCCAATGTCCCGGCACTCTTCAAGCCCGCCACCCTACTCAACAATGTGATTGCATCATAAATCTCTTGTTGAAACTTGACCTTGTGTAGTTGTTTAGGCAGCTTAGAGAAATGAGACTTTGGCTTCTCCAACCAAGAATTGATCATCTGTTGGGATTTGGTAGGTTCATCCTCATAATAGGTCCTAGCCAAGTCCATATCCAAGGCACACACACATGGTAAGTCTGGCATATCAAATGCCTTGGAAATGGAGACTAGATTAAAATTTTCCAGTACTCTCCCATTAGGACTAACGATCCTCTGTGTATCAAGGTCATAATGTCGATCACACTCCAATATTAATTCATAGCATTGAATCGTAGGAGGAAATCTTGCCACATGAGCCAGCCTGAACTTCATCATTCCCTTGGTCAATACCGATAAATCACTCTGAGCTATCCTTTCTTTGAACTCCTCATATCTGCAAGCTCCTACATTGGTATCCAAGACCTCTGACCAAACTGAAGCCAACTTACTATCTGGCAACTGGTTCTTCACATCCAGCTTTATCCTTTCGACATCTGTAACTAAAGATCCCTCTGTATCTCCTTTGGACTTTCCTACCGTTGCCTTGCTCGATTTAGCCTGCATTCATGTAAGAGCCTCATGAAAATCCAATTATCATCCATATTTCAATCAAAAGGTTAGCCTCGAAATCACATGAAATCATTAAGATAAATCACTAATCCTCAACTTGAAAATCTAAGAAAATTGGGGTAATCTGGGAAAATCCAATCCGGGCAAAATTTCAGAGAAATCTGACCCAAACGGACTCCCATAGCCAAGACATCATTTCATTAAAAAACTCATCAATATGGACAAAAAGATGCATGATTATCATAAGATTCATCCATTAAGCGACAAGAAATCATCATCCCACATTTGATTCATTACTTCAATCTTAAAGATCAAAATCAAGTAGAACCGGGTAGAAAATCGGAAGAATCCGAATAGGCCAGATTTCTACGGGCAATTCAAAATTTTGGGAATTCTTCACACTCTGGGGAAATAGCAAAATCCGAGAAAATCTGGGTGCGCAAAAATTCTGCGAACACCTTTTGAAACCCGACAGTCGTTCAACATGCAGACAATTAATGGAGTGATCATACAAACCCCCTATCTGAATCTAACAAACATAAACTCAGCCCCAATAAGCCAAATTTTGATCATACTTGAATTTAAACTCCCAAAATTCTTAAATGGTTGATCCCTACGATGAAATAATGATGCCCTAAATTTGACAGCTAAACCTCTGCCATGAGAGTTAGGACAATCTCAAAATTCTCAGACACTATCCCTCAAAATGATTAAACTAGGGCACACCAGGGTCTTAAGTGTTGCAAACAAGGTCGAGCTAGACACAGGACATGAGGGACATGACAACCCCACCAAGATTAACAACCCTGGGTAGACATATCGAAACCCTACCTCCACAACTTATACCAGATTGTGCACAAACAATGCAAGACCCTAAAAGGAACACCCAGTCACACAGGTACACCCGAAGTTCAATCGATAAACAGAGGGATGCGCAGTGCAGGCATTAAAACCCATGGAAAGGTGAATCAAACTGTAATTCGATAAATATGTAACCATGAAAACTAATAAGGGCCGACCCAAATAATCATCAACAAACAATTTGAAATATTCAATCACAAAGCATAAAACAATAGGAGAAATCAATGAGGACTTACCATTGATTAAATCTAAATGAACCTCAAGCCCAAGGAAATCACTACGAATCAGGGTGCCCAAGTGGTGATAAATCAACATGAACGCCCAAGGAATCCACAAACGAGTAGACCAAATCCAACGACCAAAGGTCAAAAATGAACAAACTCAAGCACAATAGCAAATAGAAAATGAACAATGAAATTAGGAAGAGCGCCAAAAGGCCTTAAATTTTCCCACACTCATGCCAGAGAAGACATACCCCAAGCATTAATGGCTGACAAGACATTTCGAGAAAATCCAGAAACCCAAGGGCGAAATGGAATTTTGGGAAAATCTGAGCTAGACGGATTATCTTGGTGGGCATGAATTCCATAGATGACGCACCCCTCCAGGACTCTGACAGAATCCAGGAAAATCCACGTGGTCCAGAAAATCCTGGATTCAACTAGAAACCTAGACTCTAGAAAATCTGACATTAACAGACAATGGATTAGGACCCGGGAAAATCCAGGTGAGTCGAAAAATCCCGGACCCAGGTCAAAACCCGAACCCCATCAAAAACACAAGTTTGATCGATTCAACCTTCAGGGTAAGACCAAGATAAGCAAGACCAACATCCTGAGACCTCGAAAGGACAAATCCAATAAAAACCAAAGTTCAAAGAGACATCCGAAATCAGAAATGAGAGGGTCCCTACTCCAAGTGGGGTGTGTTTACAAAATTGCACAATAGGATGATAAGTAACTAATCTTGAGTATTCTTTCTAATCTTGGTCCTAAAGTTATTCTATATTCATTTCTACATTCTATGCTACGAAATGTGCCCTAGGTTCAACCTACAAAATACCTTCTCCAGATGAATTTGTTGCTGAGCTCACTAGGGAGCAAGACAAATTGGTTCTAAAGGGTACAATTAAGCCCTCTTAGTCACATTCCTTAGCTATCAATCAGGGCACAAAAAAAAAAAAGGGTCTAACAAGCAAGATAACAAACAAAAGAACCAAAACAGAAGAAGAAAGATTAGAAACATGTTGCTTCAAAAGCAGATAATCAGACATCTTCATCAAAAGGTCATCAACCTAAGAAGGAGAAGGTCATGTGTTCTTACTATAAGAAGCCTAGCCATGATGACCACAAGTGTTTAAAGAAGGAAATCGATCACCTTTCTCATCTTCAAGAAAAGAACAATATCAAGGTGCATGATTCAGTTAAACAGAGTTCATGAGAAGGGTCTTCTAAGGACATAGACAAAAGTAAGGGGAAAGGAAAGGGAAAGGCCCTAGTTGTTGTTGTTTCACAACTAAATTCTTGGATCATTGACTTAGGTGCTTCTCACCACATGGCCTCATCAAAGGATAATTTTACCTATTTGGAGCCATATTTTATGCCTAACATATTAATGGGTGATGACACTCCTATTGAAGTGCATGGAAGAGGGTCTATTGATGTGGGTGAAGAGACATTTGAAGATGTTCTTTGTGTTCCATCTTTGTCAACTAATCTCCTATCTGTTTATCAGATCACTCATACTAGTTTTGGCAAGCGAGTTCAATTCACTCTAGATATAGTGGTAATCAGTGAAATACATAATGGGTCTATAATTTTTGTGGGAAAAGAAAATCACCAATCTAGACTATATTAGTTTTCTCACTTTGTTCCTGACACTCATTCGACAGTCTTACTCATATAGATGAGGTGAGTTGCATGTGGCATCAACAGTTTGGCCACTTGAACTATTGTTACTTGCAGCAACTCAGTCAACAAGATATGGTTACAGGATTGCCTTCTATTTGATTATTTTATAGTTTTTTCAAAGGATCTATTCTTGGTAAGTGTTGTCAATCAGGATTTCACCCTAGCTAAGTTTGACTTAACTCTCCTGTTGAAACATGGAAACATTCTCAAGTTGTGGGTAACTTATGATGAGAAAAAATATCTAAAGAGGGTTGGTTCCCTTGGAAAATCACCTAGAACTAAATGAATTTCCAAGCAAAAGGATAGAAAGATAATTCTAAAAATGAAAATCCTAAAACCTAATGGGTGATGCACTAGACCTTTAAATCTATCCACTAACTTCACTCACAATCAATTCTCAAAACACTAACTCTCACAACCTCATATGCAACATACAACACAAAAATGATTTGAATGAAGGTTTGAAATCAAACACAATGTACAACCTATATCATATGAAATTTTTCCACCCATACTTGCAATAATAAGACATAAAAAGGATTCAACATTCATAATCACAATGACAACATCAAATTATTATTGCAAAATGAGATAGAAAATATGAGATAGGAATGCTCTGTTGCTTTTATTGAACTGAAAGGAGTATAATAATATAAAATTTGAGTATAAATCAAAGCTTACAAAGCTCTCTGCAAGTATTCAAGAGAGTAAGAAGCAAATTTGAATTGAGAAAAAACTAATTTTTCTCCAATATATGCTTCCAAAGTGTCTCCAAGAGTGAGAAGGAAAATCTAAGCGAACTGCTCCTCAAAATAGCAAATCTAGTGTGATTTTCAAGCAAGGGAAAAAAATCCTCCAAAATGGGGCATAAAAGTGATCCAAATTGAGTGAAAAAGATGACAATATTCCCTCCAAAGCAAATCAACCCATAAAAGACTCAAAATCAGCCCAAAACTGGCTGAAAAATAGAAGTGGAAACTTCAGTTTGCTTCCTTTAACATCTCGCACAAAAGGACTACAATTGAAATAGGAAAGTAAACTAATAGTCTTTATTAATACTTGCTTGCTATACTACATTTTAAATAAAAATTATTAAATAAATTTATAGGAACATTGCTTTTAATAATGTTTTACGTCATTTGTAGTTTTGATTTTCACAAAAAGAAGGAAAGACTTGAGTTCAACTTCACCTTACTTGGCTTTCAAATCTGATTTTTGCAATACTACAAGAGAACTATTGGTTTTGATAAAAATCTGCCAAGTATACAATATTAGGCATTTTCATTTGATTTTCTATAAAAATCAGAAAATAATTGAGGCATATCAAAATGTTTTGATTTTGCAAAAAATTGCAAAAAGGACTCAAGGTATAACCTAAGTTTGCAAAGGCATTGAAAGGGCTTGACATGAAAGTGAATGGGGCCAAGGTATTTAATTTTCTCAAAAATTAAAAAGAACCTAAGGCATGAAAGCCTAGACTTGAAAAAGTATGAGAACACATTAACTCCATCATGGCATTAGCTAAGGCATAATATTTTAAATCGATATAAAAAAACTAAGGCTGAATTAGGGAAACTAGGGAAAACCCTAGAACAAAATCACTTGAGCCCTAATTTTTCTCATTCATTTTTGCATTCGTTTTTTAGAAAACTAGGCTCTACCTAGCCGCCACCATGAGACTAGGGTTTTTAGCTCAAAATCTTGAATTCCTTGTTGCTTCTGAGAGTTTTTCCACAAGAATTTTTTGTCAATTCCCATCTGAGGCTGAATTAGGTAAAGTTTTAATGATTCTTTCTTTCATTTCCACTTATCTGAATGTGTTTTTTGAAGACTTTCACTTGTGGATTCTTCTTTACTCATGCATTTTTCCCTCTTTCTTTACTCTACCAATGCCTTGCTTTGTCTTGAGGCTACCATCAAAGAGATTTTGAAGCTCATTACTACGAGTATTACAATGTATTTCTCCATAGAAAATGAGGTAAGCTCTTCTCCATTCAAGTTTTAAATTTCTTCCTTCTTGGTGCACTTTGAGTATAAAACTTCATGGTTTCATTATTCTTAGCAAAAGAAGTGAGAAAAATTTGCATTGCATGGTCACAGCCTCTTGAGCTTTTGGGTATTTGGTAATATTAACACAAGCTAAAAAATTTCATTGTTTTTTGTATTTAGGCTTCTCCATTTACATTTTAGAAAAAATGGGGCCAAACCCCTAGCCATGGCATGAAAGAAATTACAAATTTTTACTTAACCTCTTTATTGAAGGTCGCAGCTTTTATCTCTATATCTAGGTATAGAAAACTTTGAACGTTCCATTATCTCTGTAAACACGTAAATTTTTTCCATTGTTTCATAATAATTTCCTGAATCTCATGGATGTGGGTTCATAAGGAAATTATGATTTTTCTTATTCTTGAACAAGCTTGAGGATTTCTCCATTTTTCTGTATGTGAATTATTTTTGTTTTCAAAAAGAAGGGTTTGAAACCCCTGGTTATGGCTTCATTTTTCCTTGAAAACAAAGGGCAACCCCTTTTTTCGGCCTCACAATAAACACAAACTCATTTTTCTTGCAAACACTTGATATTAAGCCCAAATTTTGGGTTCCTTTCCACTTGCAAGTTGTGGCCTCTATTATTCATTCTTTGTGAAAAAAGAAGAGAAATATTCCCATTCTAGGTTTGTTTCTTGAAACCCCACCTTGAGACCATAGTTTGACACATTATACTACTCTTGGTACTGCTACATTTTTTCCTCTTTCTAAATGTGGTAAAAGGAGAAAATGTTGTTGATTCTTCTAAGAGAAATGAAAGCATTTTTTCTCTATTCTCGGTTTACATTTTCACAAATCTATCGCTTGACTTTCAAGAATATAAAAGAATACAAACTCCCATTATGGCATCATTTTCTCTCACCATGGCTGTAAAATGTACACACAACCCACTTATTATTTGTTTGCATTTGGGGGACAAGATGCACCACCTACAGATGTTATGAGGCTTCACCACTCTAGGTTGTAGTTCACTATACATTCTAAACATTTGCATGAAATGATGCCTCTTATCTTTACTTTGACTCTTTAGATGTGAAATACATGATTGCAAACCCTTTCTTAATAAAAAATGAAACATGTCAGGATGTTGCAGCAACAATCTAAATATGATGCCTTTATTTTACTTTAATAATGATCTTGTCCTTTTTGCAAAAGTCATTTTTCTCCTTCAACCCTTTTGCATATACAGATCCATGATGGCCTTCATGCATTACACAGATGTTAATGATGATTCTTTTGTCTTCTATGTTATGAATTTATCAATTCTTCCATTGTTGTTTGCTCATTCCCTCATCACCAGGGACTTGTTAATGCCCTTTTACTTCCTAGTGAGCACTATTACCGATCATTGTTCACCATTCCACACTAATCTTGCATAGTAGTAAAGTAGGCTTACTTTGTAGGAGTTGATGGTGACTCCTCAACACCCCCAAGATCAGTTGCGACCAAAACCACTTCCACAAGAGAGAGAATGGCAAGAAAGCTTGCTTCACAATGCAAGATTGATTGATTGCTTGATTGAAGCTTGAATACAAATGTACATGAGATGCCTTGCTTATATGGGCAAGGTTGAGAGATAGGTATGAATATGATGTTGACAAATGTCATGATCTTATGACATGAGACAACCAACAACCTAATCACCTAGGAAATGATGCATCCTAGCTAGATAAGATAAGTTCTAGATAAGCAAACTAAGCCTTCTAGAAAGAATCTTTTACCTAAGTAAACTTAACCATGTGAATATGTCCCCTAATTTACCTAGTGGATGAATTAGCTAGGTACAAGACAATTATTCACACCAACATACTTTTCACTTTGTTTCCCCACTATGGATACATTGTTTGTCAACCTTCCTTGATCTTTTGATTATGCCTTCAAAATGTGCACTCTAAATAACTTAACAGCAATCAACATTGATATATAGCAGTAGTAAGATATGATATCAACACCATTCTAAGAAACCAAACAAGGACAACATGAAATATTTATATGCAAACAAAAATCTTAATGAGGAAATGGTGCACTTATTCTAAGTTTCATATTACTTAGGCATCTTATGAGTCCATTGTTCATTTGTGATCTTCAATTCATTGCACTTTTGAGTTGATTGTCATGAATGAGCAACATGAATCTATTACTCTTGCAGTCACTTTGTGAATTACTCCTTCAGCTGAAATGATTTGAATTGAGCAATATGAGTGTGCATTCCTATCTCATTCCCCTTTTGAAAATTAGGGGAAGCATGTTGGGATCAACCCTTATGGTAGCCTATTTTTGCACCACATGCTATGATGTCTTCAGAAATAAATTAGCAATATGATTTCACCTATACCTACACAATGAACAAACATGTTAGATAAAAAAAAATGAATAGCTCAATGCTCTTGTGATGTTTTATTTTTTAGGCTCTCTTGTATATGTGTCTTATACTTGCTCAACTAAATTAAAGCATCATAGGCATATGCTATATTTCTATTGATAGGGTGCATAGGAAGATTCATATATGGAGCTCTAACCAACCCTCTTATCATTATGCAGGTTCATTTGAAGATCAAGAGTGAGGAGGAGTAGACAACAACGAAGACCAACACCAAACTTCAGCAAGAAATTATGGATATGTTTTTTTCTTATATGCTCCCTTTATTGCTTTCATTTTAAGATGTATAGTGTATTTTTTCAATGTTGCTTTAGTTCAGCTACTCCCATGGCTTGTGTGGGACATTTGATTTTCTCTTTTCTTTCCAATGAATAGAAAAGCAACACTTGTGCAATTTTGTTTATATTTCATTGCAAAATGAATGAAACATTCAAAATGAATGAAAGAAATGTAGTCTCCTTTATTTTGTAAAGCACTGAATGACAAACTAAATTATTTCTTTTAGCATCCTTTTGTTGTAACACATTGCACAATAAAAACTGAACTCTTTCTTTCAAACTTTGATATGCAGTGGTTAAGAATGGTAGAAGTATGTTAGAGTACTTTTCACCTTTAAATATAAATGAACTACTTAAGCTCTACCAAATTGAGTTGTAAGTGAAAATTTGGTAACATTTTTGGTGATTTTTGCTAAATGCTTTCCTGCTAAGCATATAGACTAGTTGTCTTAAACAGTCCATTGGGTATGGAGTCAAACTCTACCCTTCTCAAACTTGGAAAATTATTGAAACTCAATTGCAAATACTCCAAATAGAAACAAAAAAACAAACTAAAAGAAACTAACAAGGCTCTGGTGGCCAACAAACATGTGCAACAACACTTAGGGGAAAAAGAACTAAAAGAAATGTGCTTAGAGCACTTATTTGTTTAAAATTATACCCTACCCTACACTAACTAGCAGTGGTAGTGCTCAAACATGACCATTCACTAGTTGCAAGAAATAACTTCCCTTTCTAATTAAGAGAGGTTGCTCTGCAAGGTGATTTAGTACTGATAAGATATGACCCATAAGAGTTCATATCCTATAGAATGTTGCAAAACTTTCTGAAGAACGAAAACAAACTCACTCACCATTTGAACATGATCATAGATACTATTGTTATGGGGTGAATGAGTGATTTGATTATGTTTTTCTAAGGCTGCAACCTCCTCATTGGGTACAATAGTAACATTGTATCTTTATTTAGCTCTCTATTAGCTAAATCTCTAACTGAGCATCCTCTTCAAACGATGGAACTTGAACTTTTACTGTTGTTTTCTTGCTCATGTACCGTTGTCTCTTCAACCCTCGCCCTTTCTTGCTTTATCTAAAACATGCTTTCAATCTTTTGATTTTGTTCTATTTGAGCTATATTACCATGCCTATTAGGATCTTGACATTCAATAACCTTGTTATCCTCGCTTATTTGCAAACAAATCAGCACCTTGTCAATGTCATTTTCATGGCTTTGATGATCACAACTTGATAATTTTTTTATTTCACATACATTCCCTTCATCATTACTAATAAATAAAGGAATCTCTTCAAATAAATCAGACAAATCTTGAGTTTAGACACCCCCTTTTTCTTCTTCAAGTTGTTGTTCCACACTTTCTCCTTCAAAAGATGATCGTTTGACATCTAAGTTTGAAACAAAAATATCAAGGTCATCCCAAAACATGTCTTATTCATTCTCATTTGCATTTTTATATGAAGGGAGACTGTTTATTACCTTGTTACAACCCTCTTGAGACATCAAAACATCAAAATTTTGAACCCCTTCCTGTTGTTCTAGAGCTAGTATGGTGTGATTTGAGATAAGCTTTCTTCATGATCCACAAAAAATGGTAATTTATCAAATAGATTAGTCAAAACTTGAGAACTATCAACCATTCCTTGATCTAGAGTTTGTTGTCCCTTAACTACAACTTCCCCTATCTCTTACAGCAATTTTGAACCTCTTGAAAGAGCACTTTTGCATGTGTAACACCCATTTTTGTCTCCACAAAGATCAACAATCTGATTTTCTTGAGGAAACAAAACATCATTGGACTCATCTATGGATGGGGTTATAATGGTTGGGTTAGGGAGCTAATTTTCTTGAGACTCTAGAGACTACATGAGCTTGGGAAAAGGCTACTCTTGTGGTACTATAGGTTGAAACTACTCGGGAATAGGTTCATTCAATATGAAGCATAGTGTATTGAAAAAATGGGTTTGGAAAACTAACAACTAGGTTCATTTGTCCAAATTTGTCCCTTTTCATCTAAATATCCCTTCATTTGCATTTGTTGGTGTAATGAAAAGTGTTGTACCTTGTCCTAGGTCATAATTACACCTTAGTTAAGTTTACTTAGGGACCACATAGGAGCTAGTTGGAGAATTTCCACTTTTGGTGGACTTATCATGTTATTACTTTATCACATCCACCTTTTGTGGACACATCATGTGATTACATCTCCACCTTTTGTGGGTGATCCACCATTTGTGGTGATTATCACATTATCACTTTTTCACCTTAGGTGGAGTCATAACTTTTCATAGTTATCTCATGTCATAAGATTATGACACTTGTCATAATCTTATGCCCTTCTATGTTCTCACCTTGGCTATATAACCAAGGGGTCTCTCTCATTTGTAATCAACAATCATATCATTGACATTGAATACAGTTTATTCTTGTCATATTATTCTCTCTCTTTTGTGCTTTCCATTTGGTCTCAAGATCTTGGCAGCCATTGTCAATTCGAATAGCATTAATTAAGTAATCTTGCTATTATTTAATTAATATCCCTTAATTCTTCTAAATACCTAAGGTATCTAGTTAAATAATTAAATACCTTACTCTTTATTCCCCTTTTCATCAAATTATTTAATTCCTCACATGTCACATTATCCATCACTTTTGCTTACTCCTAACCCATCTCCTAATCTCTTCATTAGGGATGTGCACATGTCTAATCCTTGATTAGGATGTGGCACATCTTCCAACTTTTGCAAGTTGGCTCCTAATCTTCATTAACCACTAACTATCTTCTAATCACTAATTAGCTAGTCTAATTAATACCTTGGTCAACTCTCTCATTCCCCAAGGAATTTTTAATTCCTTTTTGTCTTCTCCATGTGAATTTAAAATTCACTTTTATTCCTCCAAGGAATCTCCTCTTCCCCATGTGATCATTGAGAAGTCACATCACTCACATGGGTCAAAGTTCTACTTTTTTGGTACCTTGTCTTATCCAAGGTACTTCTTAGCTTCCTTTTGGGGAACTTTGTCTTATCCTTAAGATCTCTCAATCATGTGAATTTAAAATTCACATTTTTTATTCCAACAACTTCACACATTCCCATGGTCCTCTCATTTGTCATCACCATCCTTAGCCCAAGGTACTTGCAAGTACCTCCACATCATTTGTACTCTCTCCACCTCATTTTTCCTTGTGACACTTCATCCTCCACATGACAAGATGTGAGGGCTTGTGATTCCTCAACTCAGCACAGCCCTTCATCTTGCTAATGTTGGCAAGATCTCAACTGTCCATTTCTCTAGGGATTCTTCTCATGAAATGAAAGATTTTCTTTCATTCTAAAAATAACATAACATGCATTATTCATTCAACAACTTTAAATCTCTACAGCTTCAATCAATTGCATTCATCCTCCATTGTTGAAGCTTCAAGCTCTCATTGCATCTATTGCATTCATCTACTCAACTACCCACTCGAATCATTAGAATCTCCATTCAACCCTCATCATTTATCATACCATCATAGATCTCTTGCCATCAAGGAGCACACAAAAATCAACAATCAAAGGGCCAACCAAGCATCAACTTGAACAAGGTAAAAAAATTATTTCTTTATCTTTATTTTGTTTGAGTTTAACTTAGGCTAATCCTTGAGGTGTTAGTGTCTTTTCCTTTCTTTTTGCATTCTGTTTTGCATGATTTAGAATAGGTTAGGAACACTTGATCACAGTTGCAATTGGGAACACTCCATAGTTAAAAGTGATAGATCTACCCTTCTAATCTCCTCCTAGAGGAGTGAGATATCTTGATCAATGGGCTCATCCTTGGATTCATTATGTGGGGAAACTTGGGGAGCTTCTTGGATTTCTTGCAAGGGAAAATGATGCTCAATGGGCTGCTCTAGAACTATATTAGGCTAAACTTGATTATTTTCCTACACTTGCAAAGGATGAAGGCTTTGAAAACTTTGTATTTCAAGATTAAGAGGTTGGCTTGAGGAATTAAGGACTTTATCCTAGAGCTAAAATTTGGAATCTCAACCTTAGGAGTACTAAGAGGCTCACTTTGTCTAAAACTTGGAAATTTATACTTACGAACCGCCTCTTGAGTAGGCTAATATGAAACTATAGTAGTTGCTTGGACTTTGTGCCTTTGTGTTCAAGCAAACACAAGTTTTATTTGCTCCTCTTTTGTAGCTTTCTCTCTTTCAAGGTTCTCCTCAAATTGTATCCTTTGTGCCTCCAACTCTTGCTCATAAAGATAGGCCTAATAAGCCATCTCTTCCTGTTATTGATTATACTTGTGTTGCCTCTTGATCTCCTCTATCTGCTTCATGAATTTTAACAACATACCCTTTATGTTCACAATCTCCTCTTTTTCACACTCTTAGAGTTGGTTTTGAGCATATGAAAGCTAATATTAAGGTTGAGAATGGGTGGGTGGGTAGTAACTATATCAAACATGTTGGTTTTCTTGAAAAGCCATGGGTTTTGGACTAAAACTAGCAGCATAATTAACCTGGTATGATTGATAATGAGGTGGATAAACAATATTTTCATGATATGATGGATGGTAAGACATATCCCCATGAAATATTGACATATTCACTCATTCAAAAGCTGGAAACAAATAAAAAATAGATTTTCTAAAATAAACAAGCACTTGATCATATTGAAACCAAAGACTTGAGCTTGGAGTCACCAGATGTGTGTAGATTTTTGCCTCCAAAGGAAGATCTTATTGATATACACACCTAATATCAGTAATAAATCATCAAAATATTGGACTGAAAGAGTCCAATCAGTCCCACCGGGCGTGCCAAAAACTATTGTAATTAGGATTGCACCCTAGCTAAGTTTGACTTAACTCTCCTGTTGAAACATGGAAACATTCTCAAGTTGTGGGGAAATTATGATGAGAACAAATCTCTAGAGAGGGTTGGTTCCCCTGGCAGATCACCTAGAACTAAATGACTTTCTGAGTAAAAGGATAGAAGGATAACTCTAAAAATGAAAAACATAAAACCTAATGGGTGATGCACCAGAACTTTAAATCTATCCACTAACTCCACTCACAATCAATTCTCAAAACCTCATATGCAACATACAACATACAACACAAAAGTGATTTGCATGAAGGTTCAAAATCAAACACAATGTACAACCTGTATCATCTGAACTTTTTACACCCACACTTGCAATAATAAGACATAAAAAGGATTCAACATTCAGAATCACAATGACAACATCAAATTATTACTACAAAATGAGACCAAAAATATGAGATAGGAATGCTCTGCTGCTTTTATTGAATTGAAAGGAGTATGAGAATATCAAATCTGAGTACAAATCAAAGCTTACAAAGCTCTCTACAGCTAGTCAAGAGAGTAAGAAGCAAATCTCAACTGAGAAAAAACTAATTTTTTCTCCAATATATGCCTCCAAAGTGTCTCCAAGAGTGAGAAGGAAAAATTTGAGTGAACTGCTCCTCAAAATAGCAACTCTAGTGTGATTTTTGAGTAAGGGAAAAAATCCTCCAAAATAGGGGATAAAACTAATCCAAACTGGGTGAAAAAGATGTCATGATTCCCTCCAAAGCAGATCAACCCAAAAAAGACTCAAAATTGGCCCATAACTAGCTAAAAAATAGAAGTGTAAACTTCAGTTTACTTGCTTTTCCATCTCGCACAAAAGGACTCCAACTGAAATAGGAAAGTAAACTAAAAGTCTCTATTCATACTTGCTTGCTTTACTGCATTTAAAATAACAATTATTAAAGAAATTTATAAGAACATTGCTTTTAATAATGTTTTACATCATTTGTAGTTTTTATTTTGACAAAAAGAAGGAAAGACTTGAGTTCGACTTCACCTTACTTGGATTTCATTTTTTATTTTTGCAATACTACAAGGCAACTATTGGTTTTGATAAAAATCTGCCAAGTATATAATATTAGGCATTATCATTTGATTTTCTATAAAAATCAAAAAATAATTGAGGCATATCAAAATAATTTGATTTTGTTAAAAAATGCAAAAAGGACTCAAGGTATAACCTAAAATTGTAAAGGCATTGAAAAGGCTTGATATGAAAGTGAATGGGGCCAAGGTATTTAATTTTCTCAAAAATTAAAAAGAACCTAAGGCATGAAAGCCTAGACTTCACAAAGTATTAGAACACACTAACTCCATCGTGGCATTAGCTAAGGCATAATATTTTAAATCAATATAAAAGAAAACTAAGGCCGGATTAGGGCAACTAGGGAAAACCCTAGAACAAAATCACTTGAGCCCTAATTTTTCTCATTCATTTTTGCATTCATTTTTTGGAAAACTTGGCTTTGCCTAGCCGCCACCATGAGACTAGGGTTTTGAGCTCAAAATCTTGAATTCCTTACTACTTCTGAGATTTTTTCCACAATAATTTTTTGTCGATTCCCTTATGAGGCTGAATTAGGTAAAGTTTCCATGATTCTTTCTTTCATTTCCACTTATCTTAATGTGTTTTTCGAAGACTTTCACTTGTGGATTCTTCTTTACTCATGCATTTTTCCCTCTTGCTTTACTCTACCAATGCCTTACTTTGTCTTGAGGCTGCCATCAAAGAGCTTCTAAAGCTCATTACTACAGGAATTGTAATGTATTTCTCCATAGAAAATGAGGTAATCTCTTCTCCATTTGAGCTTTACATTTCTTCTTTATAGGTGCATTTTGAGTATAAAACTTCATGGTTTCATTATTCTTAGCAAAAGAAGTGAGAAAGCTTTGCATTTCATGGTTGTGGCCTCTTGAACTTCTTGGTATTTGGTAATATTAACACAATCTTGAAGTTTTATTTTTTTTTGTATTTAGGCTTCTCTATTTACACTTTAGAAAAAATGGGATCAAACCCCTAGGCATGGTGTGAAAGAAATTACAAATTTTTGCTTAACCTCTCCATTGAAGGTCGCGGCTTGTATCTCTATATCTGGGTATAGAAAACTCTGAAGGTTCTATTATCTCTATAAAAATATAAATCTTTTCCATTGTTTCATAAGAATTTCTTGAACCTCATGGTTGCGGCTTCATAAGGGCATTTTGGGTTTTCTTATTCTTGAACAAGCTTGAGGATTTCTCCATTTTTTTGTGACTTCTTTATGTTTTCAAAAGAAGGGTTCGACACCCTTGGTTATGGCTTCATTTTTCCTTGAAAACAAAGGGTGAACCCTTGGTTCGACCTCACAAAAAACATAGACTCATTTTTCTTGCAAACCCTTGATATTAAGCCCAAAATCCAGGTTCCTTTCCACTTGTAGGCCATAGACTCTATTATGCATTCTTTGTGAAAAAAGAAGAGAAATCTTCCCATTTTGGGTTTGCTTCTTGAAAACGCACCTTGAGACCATAGTTCGACACATTATACTGCTCTTGTTACTGCTCCATTTTTTCCTCTCTCTAAAGGTGGTAAAAAGAGAAAATGTTGTTGGTTCTTCTGAGGGAAATGAAAGTTTCTTTTGCTCTATTCTAGGTTTACATTTTCACAAATCCATCACTTTGCTTTCAAGAATATGGAAGAATACAAACTCCCATTATGGCATCATTTTCTCTCACCATGGCTATAAAATGTACACACAACCCACTTATTATTTGTTTGCATTTGGGGGACAAGATGCACCTATAGATGTTATGAGGCTTCACCACTGTAGGTTGTAGTTCATTGTACATTCTGAACATTTGCATGAAGTGATGCCTCTTATCTTTACTTTGACTCTTCAGATGTGAAATACATGATTGCAAACCCTCCATTTATAAAAAATGAAACATGTTAGGATGTTGCAGCAGTGATATGAATATGATGCCTTTATTTTACTTTAATAATGATGTTGTCCTTTTTGTAAAATTCTTTTGTCTCCTTCAAACCTTTTACATATACAAATCCATAATGGCCTTCATGCATTACACAGATGTTAATGATTATTCTTTTGTCCTCTATGTTATGACTTTATCAATTCTTCCATTAATTTTTTCCCATTCCCTAATCACCAAGCACTTGTTAATGCTCTTTTACTTCCTAGTGAGAACTATTGACGATCATTGTTCACCATTCCACACTTATCTTGCACAATAGTAAAGTAGGGTTACTTTTCTCTTTGTTGCCCCACTATGGATACATTATTTGTTAATATTCTTTGATCTTTTGATTGTGCCTTCAAAATGTGCAATCTGAATAACTTAAACAATAATGAACATTGATATATAGCAGTAGTAAGATATGATATAAGCACCATTCTATGAAACTAAACAAGGAAAACATGAAATATTTATAAGCAAACATAAATCTTAATGAGGAAATGGTGCACTTATTTTGAGTTACATATTACTTAGGAATCTTATGAGTCCATTGTTCATTTGTGGTCTTCACTTCATTGTACTTTTGAATTGATTGTCATGAATGAGTAATGAATTTTTTACTATTGTAGTCATTTTGTGCATTATTCCTTTAGCTGAAATGCTTTGAATTGAGCAATATGAATGTGCATTCCTATCTCATTCCGCTTTTGAAAATTAGGGGCAACATGTTGGGCTCAACCCTTGTGGGAGCCCATTTTTGCACCACATGTTATGATGTCTTCAAAAATGAATCAGCAACATGATTTCACCTATAACTACACAATGAAAAAACATGTTAGATAAAAAAACAATGAAGCTCAATGCTCATGTGATGTTTTATTTTTCAGGCTCTCTTGAATATGTATCTTATACTTACTCAACTGAGTTAAAGCATCATAGGAATATACTATATTTATGTTGACAGGGCACATAAGAAGATTCATATCTAGAGCTCTAACCAACCTTCTTATCATGATGCAGGTTCACTTGAAGATGAGGAGTGAGGAGGAGTAAGCAACAACGAAGGTCAACACCAAACTTCAACAGGCAATGATGGATATGTTTTTTTCTTATATGCTCCCTTTATTACTTTCATCTTCAGATGTATAGTTTATTTCCAATGTTGCTTTAGTTCAGCTACTCCCACGGCTTGTGTGGGACATTTTATTTTCTCTTTTCTTTCCAATGAATAGAAAAACAACACTTGTGCAATCTTGTGTATATTTCATTGCAAAATGAATGAAAGCAACATCTTATAAATCATGTAGTCTCCTTTATGTTGCAAAGCATTGAATGAAAAACTAAATTCTTTCTTTTAGCATCCTTTTGTTGTAACACATTGCACAATAAATACTAAACTCTTTCTTTTAAACTTTGATATGCAATGGTTAAGCATGGTAGAAATATGTTAGAGTAATCTTCACCTTTAAATGTAAATAAATTTCTTCAACTCAGCCAAATTGAGTTGTAAGTGAAAATTTGGTAATAGTAAGCATCTTGAGGAGAATTATGATAAAGGAAAAGCATGGAGGGCTACATAGCTATTGGAGTTGGTACACAGTGACTTGGCAGGACCATTTCCACAACCATCTTTCAGTAGGGCTAGGCATGTCTTGACATTTATTGATGACTTTCTAGATATACTTGGGTTTACTTTCTCAAACAAAAGAATAAGGTCTTTGAGCTTTTTCAAGATTTCAAAGCTTTTGCAGAGAAATAGTTTGTGAAGTTTATCAAGATTCTATGTACAGCTAATGGGGGTGAATATGTTAATCATAAATTTGAAAAAAAATGTGCTTCAAAAGGTATCAACATGTAGCACACAGTTCCATACAGTCCTTAGCATAATGGTGTCGCAGAATGAAAGAATATGTCCTTAAAAGAGATGGCTAATTGTATGATTCACTCCAAATATTTGGCACCTCAATACCAAGAAGAGGCCATAAACTATGTGTGTTACATCCATAACAGAGTTCCTCACAAATTTGTGAAGGGGGTAACTCCTTTTCAAGCTTGGACTAGTTAGAAACCCATAGTTAAGCACTTTAGAATGTTTGGCTCTCTTGCATGGGCCCACATTCCAGTAGAGAAATGTAAGGCTATGGATCTGCAAAACAAGCCTTGCATATTTAATGGGTATCTAGATGATGTCAAAGGCTATAGGATTCTCCATCCTACCACTCATGAGTTGTTCATTGAGAGGAGTGTTTGTTTTGAGGAGA
This sequence comes from Sequoia sempervirens, assembly GCA_007258455.2. Classification (NCBI taxonomy): domain Eukaryota; kingdom Viridiplantae; phylum Streptophyta; class Pinopsida; order Cupressales; family Cupressaceae; genus Sequoia; species Sequoia sempervirens. The sequence continues at coordinate 28,505 of VDFB02367101.1, forward strand.
GCCCTTCTAGTTCTTCTCTTACCACTTCTCCATCCACTATCAAATTGGAGCCTATGCATCATGATAACAGTTCTTCAAAGGATCTTAATCCTTGTAATCTTGATAAGGAGTCTTCTTCTCCCACTTCAGATGGCGATAGTGATGATGAGGATTCACATTCTTCTCCTAGCTTTCATTCAGAGGTTGATGATTCTCCTCTAGACTCTCCAACCCCTACTCCTCTTTGGGCTAATCAGACACTTGTGTCAGCTAGTGATTGGGTTGGTGATCCATCGGATACTAGAAGAACAAGGTCATAGTTTCAGCATGCTTCACATCTCTTCATTACTTCAGCTTCTGATCCACAATCATTTCAAGAAGCTTCATGTATTCCTAAGTGGGATGCTATGATGCAAGAAGAGTTCAACTCCTTAGAGAGCAATCACACATGGGACCTTATCTCTCTTCACAAGGGAAAGAAACTTATTTGATGCAAGTGGATCTATCAGACAAAATTTGTAGCAGATGGGTTAGTTGATAAGCATAAGGCTTGCTTGGTAGCAAAAGGATTCTCCTAGGTTCCCAGGATTGACTACTCTTAAGACTTTTACACCAGTTGCTAAGATGAATTCCATCCAACTTGTCCTTGCTATAGCTATAGCACATCGTTGGGAAGTTCATCAGATGGATGTGAAGAGTACCTTTCTTCATGGTGACCTTCAAGAGGAAATCTACATGGTGCAGCCACAAGGGTTTGTGAAGGATCCTTCACTTGTGTGTAGACTTTGGAAGTCTCTCTATGGCCTCAAACAGGCTCCTTGTGCTTATTATTCCAAGATGGACTCCTTCCTTTTGATAGTTGGATTCAAATGATACCATTTTGATCTGAACGTATAAATTCTATAGTAGGATGACACTCTCACTTTCTTGGTTATCTATGTTGATGACCTATTAATCACAGAGAGTCACTCATCCACCATCAAGGCAGTGAAAACTACTCTACATGATAGATTTTTTATATTTAACTTAGGTCTTTTGCATTACTTCTTAGGGATTGAGATCACTCAATCATATTCAGGCATCTTTCTTGGACAACCAAAGTATGCATTTGATATGCTCTTCAGATTTTGCATGCCTAACTATAAGCCTGCACTGACTCCATTTCTATCAGGGATCAAAATTGAGGCTAAGTGTTCCTCACCTTTAGTTGATGGCACTTTATACTGACAACTTGTTGGGAGTCTCATCTACTTGACTCATACATGACCCGACATTTCATATCTTGTGGGCATGGTCTCTAGATTCATGCAAGAGCCACATGAGTTGCATTGGAAGGAATCTAAGTAGATCCTCCACTATATTCAGGGTACTCACAATATGGGATTCACTATGTAGTGAGTGTGGATATTGACTTGGTGGGACATACAGATTTAGATTGGATAGGTGATTCTCAAGATCACAAGTCTACTTCTAGGTATTGCTTCTCTCTTAGTTTTGGTTCTATTTGTTGGTCGAGCAAGAAGCAATCTGCAATTGCTCTTTCATCTACAAAGGCTAAGTATCAAGGGGAATTTAATGCCACCACTCCACCACTGAGGCTATTTGGATTTAGAATATTCTCACTGAGTTTGGAATTCTATTTATAAAGACTACAATCATCTTTTGTGATAACCAGAGTGCAATACAGATCTCAAAGAAACCAGTTCATCATCAGAGGATGAAACACATTGAGATTCATATGCACTACATTTGGGAGTTTATTCAAGAAGGCATCATTGATCTTAAGTATTGTTCTACATCAAAGAAAATTGTGGACATCATCACCAAACCCTTCACAAAGAGCAAGTTCCTTCATTTGTGAGCTTTGCTAGGAGTGCAATAGGTGTCTACTTCAAGAGGGGCTTCTTAGTCCTTCATTCTACTCTCTCTACTTTTGGGGGGGAATTTTCTCTCTCTATTTAAAGGGGGGCTATTCCTCTTATGGGGGGGGTTTCTTCTTTTGGGGGGGTCTTTATGTACATGGGTACCTAACATGGCCTCATTTTTTGACACCCATCTTTTCACCTCCCTAAGCTATACTTAAGGGGGGTATTAGTGTAGGTTTTTTATTTTCCTTATCTTAGGGGGTATTTCTTTTTCCTACACATTATTATTTAAGCTTGCTTATGTTTTTAGGAGTGGTTAATATGAGGATACATGGAAAAATACATTGGTTACATGTGTCACTCTCTCCCCAAACATGGGTAGTTGAGTTACACATCCTCTTTTGGCTTGTTGTGCCACCTCTCATAGCCACTAGTTTGTTTTTACCTAGGTATTTTATGGGTTAGTTGGGTTTCTCGCCCTCTTTTGGCTTTATGTGCCACCTCTCTCCTATCTTCACTTGAGGAGGTTATGCCACATGTTTTTTCATTTACCAAGTAGGTGATAACCTCCCACCTTTTATGGGTAGTAGGAGTTAATGCACCTCTTGGATGTATTTTCCCTTATTTTTCTATATATTGAGCACTCTCCTCTCACCTTCACTAGTTCAACTAGTTCGATGATTGCTCAGTGGGAGTATTGAGAGTATTCTATAATTTCTCTTTCCTTGTCTCTATTTTTCTCTCATTTCAGATTTCTCTTCATTTTGCTATTTTTATCTTCAATCATTTGTTGAGTGAAGTTGCATGTGATCTATGGTTGACTTCAAATCCTGGCTCAATTCTCGCTTCTCACAGAATCTAACAAATGTTACGCCTGATGAATTTGTATGTGTTGAAACATTTATGAAAACATATGTGCCTAATTCATACCAATGGCATGAGTTATGGAAACTAGTTACTCTTGACCAAGTGTATGAAATGATTGGTTTCGTAGAGAAAATCAGGTATGAGCATGTTGGTAATGTTAAATCTAGCAACATAGAAAATGGTGATTCCATTGAAGAATATGGAGAAACTAATCAAAAAATACAACCAATAGAGGAAACATATACAAGTGAAGTTTTCAATGATGATGCTCCAGATATGAATGAAGATGAAATTATTGAAGACCAATTTTCCACCTTTGAGGATGATTGCAACATTGCAGATATTAATGGGCACCCACTACCTAAGGAATATATCAACAATGAGTCAGGTGATATGGAGGTGCAGCCATGTATGCATTAGCATAGCATTGATAATAATGCATTAGAAGCTGAAACAAAAAGGGGTAATCTACCCTAAAGCAATGAAGAAGGAAATGATTGTGATCAGTCCATATAGGATGGGTATGCAAGTGAAAATAGTTGTTATGATAGCCTGCATGATGATGATGAAGATATAGGAGGTCTCTCTTGCATATTAGATTATTATTGTTAGAATGGTGCATGTTATGAACAATCTATTCAAAATTTAGATTAGGATGAAAAACCTGTGGATTTTAATTTGCAACCAAGTGGTTCTTTTGATTTTAATGGTGTTCAAGAGGAAGAAGTAATGGAAGATGCAAATGAAGAAGCAGGTCCCCTTGGTAGTGAATAAATGGCACATTCATTAACAACTGAGTACTATGATGAGACAATTGATGAAGGAAAAATATGCACACTTGGAAATGATTTCAAATATTTTTTAAATCCATTATCTAATCAAATAACAAAAAAATATCAAATGACATTTTTCCAAGCAAATGATAGTGTTGATAAAATTGTATCTAATATGCCATTATCCAAAGATCTTGAGAATTTTTGTAATGATAAAAAAGGTGAAGAGTACATCAATGATGAGATGGATGAAGAGGCGTGTTCACTTAGTAGTGAACAAATTTTACACCTGTTGACTATGGAATATCAAAAATATACACATAGGAATAATTTGGAAGTTTCATGTCCAACATACATTTGCTTTGACAGTGAAAGTACTTTGTACAATAATGATGAGAGAATTATTGAAGTTGATCTAGAACTCATGTCTATCCTTGTTCAAGGGGAGATATATAAATTAGAATTTGAGGTCTTTGAGAGTGACATTAGTATGTATATCATGGATGTTGAATGTTTAGCATTGATAATTCAAATGTGCATAATGATGACTGTATGGATCAGAAAATTTTGTTACTACTAGTTAGTGATATGAAAGGAATGGAAAATGTTTCAAATCTAAATGTCTCAGAAGATGTTTATATGGAAAAAATTTCAAACTTATGTGAGAAGCATTCAGATGATGGATTTTTAGTTCAGCTGGGAGATCATTCTATGATTCATGATAGTGAGTAGAATACTGAGAAATATTACTTTACAAATAAATATTCTTTGTATGCTAATATTTTATCACATGATGATGAAAAGTTTCACATTATCCCTAATTATGAAATGCAGAATGGTAAAAGGAATGTGGTTCAACCTTAACATAGTGTCATTTTGAAAGTTTCCAATGGTAGTGGATATAACAAGGCAGATTGTATGAATTTTTTCAAGAAGAATCTAATGAAATCATATTAGAATAACATGTATGATAGAGGAAATTTCAAACCTTTCTTTTGGGTGGCCTTGGGCCATCATTTATGGTTAGAATTTTAGACAGTAACAAATCAAGGACAGAAGTGACTATTGCCAAATGAGTAAAACACTCAGTCTGCTCATCCCAGAGATCTGAATTCTTGCTATGCCCATAAGGAACATGTACATCCCCAATCAAAGCCACTATTGGAACCTAAAAATTCCTACCTTTTTTGGGAAAAATAATGAAGAAAATGGATTACAACACTCAGAAATACAATTGTGAGATCTACTCCAAGAGCTTACTAAAAATCAAAAAAATGAATCCAGTGTAATTTCATGCAAAACCACCTTTAAAGCATGTTTATTTACCATTTGTGAATGTGCCTACTTGATTTCAGCTTCTTATGGTTAGTCTTGACAAGGTTTCAAAGTATCAACTTGAAGTGTCTTGAAAAGGATTGTTGCCTACAATTTATAAAATCTGTGAAAAAGGCTAACTTTGGAGGCTAGTATATATCAAATGGAAGATTTTCATGAAGAACCGATTGATGTTTCAGATTCTTCCCACCTCAATATACCATCATTCCAATTTTCAAAGCTTCAACACCTCATTTGGTATTTTTTCAAAACCAAAAACAAATTGGTTTTACATTGTTTTGACATCTCCATTTCTAGAAAAGTTCACAAATGACACTTTTGACATTTGATATTTTGTGAAGGAGATGGATTAATAGAAAACCCTCTTGCACAAATGTTCATTTGACCTAAATGAACCAATATCCAAGGTGGAAGCTCCCCAAAATTAGATTTGATAAATCTTCAAAGTTGCAAGTTAGTGAGCTTCAAATGATTTTTCTAGGTGCAATTTTCAAAAAATGTTCAGTGCACCACTTTGAGCATTAACAATTTTCAATCCCAATGACTTCATGCCAATACATTTTGCAATAATTCTCCCCTATCATAGATCAAAACCTCAGTGAATTTTCTTGGCTCTAGGTGAAATTTTGATCAGTCTTCCAAGGAAATTTTGGAGTCAACTTGATCTATTTTTGTCACCGTGCAAGATGTCAAAAAATAAATTCTGATGAATACCCACTTCAGTTTAACATGTATTTTTGGTTTTGATGGAATAGTTAGAGAAAATAAAGCACCATAATATTCAATAACTTGAGGTAATGCTCAAAAGTACTATGGAGATGAGACCATTAAGAAATACTTGATAGGAAGACTAAATTGGATGACATCAACAATTGAAAACAAACAAAGATCATATGTAGATGAATATTTTAGTGAACACATGGTTTCTTTGGTTGTATCAAAGGTCTTTTATTACATGGGATAGTTGAATGACCCTTTATCATGTACCTTAGGTATTGGCTCCTTGTTTAATATGTTAGAAGTTTTCGATTATGTGCACACCTCACTTGCTAAAGCCATAGGTGAGTATGCCAGTCTTTCTACAAAAGCAAAAAAACCAAGTAAAGAGTCACTGGATATAGACCCTAGACTAGGTTTAACATATTTGAAATAATGTTTAACATATTCATTCTTGAAAGAAAATTCTAGCATGCATTGGAATTTTCCTTGGAGTACCAAAGGTTTGATAAGTTAGAAGAGGCAATCCTAAAAGGTGATGGAATACTATTACACTACGTCAATGTTTCTCAAAGATTTGTTAGTAGAAAGGATTATCAATGAATGTTTTCAAGTATCTTGGAGAAATCTCCTAAAAAGAGACAATGATGATGCTTGAGTTTTTTCACTCCCCTTTATCCAACTTGACTCCAAAATTATATTGTTTTGATACAAAAGATGAAGACATAATGGTGCAAATGTTCAAATTCTTCCACGCACCTAGATTGTTGGTATGTGGCGATTGATCATGCTATACTATATAGCCCATGTTATACTATACACCCTAGCCCCCTATCCTCGTCAGGGTCCGGGGTCAGGCTGGGCCCCGGGCGGGGGTTCAGGGGTGGTAGCCCCTAAAAAGCGGGGGTTCAGGGGCGCAGCCCAGAGAAAAAAAATTTGCCCTTTTTTCGCGTCATCAGCGAAAAAGGAAAAATCTTCAAAAAAGAAAGAAAAGTAACTTTGTAAAATGCTAATTCTAGAAGTTTCTAAAAGCTTGTTAAAAGGGGTTGGGATGGGGGTTACAGTATGATGAAAAACGTGATTATTTGCAAGATTGTAATAGGTTTTGCACTAGATAATAAAAGTATTGGATGGTTGCGGTTTGGTGGATGTAGCCCAGATTGGGTGAACCACGTTAAATTCTTTGTGTTATGATTTATTCTGTGTATGTTTTAATTTCTCTGTTTATTATTTAAATCTACATTTAATTTTTAGATATCTGCCATCTCTAACCCTAACAAGTGGTATCAGAGCGAATTGTGTTTTGATTATCGTCTGTAGGAAGGTCTCGCAGCTAAGTGGGAGTCTCATAGTTGAGTGGGAGCAATGGAAAATGAGGGTAAGAAGGTTGAGAAGTTTAACAAGAAAAACTATTAGTTATGGAGGATGCAGATGGAGGTCTATCTCTATTAGAAGGATTTATGGCAGCCATTGGAAGGGAAAGCCAAGAAACCTGCAGCAATGTCAAATGAGGACTGGGAGATCTTGGATAGAAAAGCTCTTGGCAGTATTCATCTATGCCTGGCATAATCAATGGCGTTCAATATTACAATGGCAAAGACAACTCAAGAGTTGATGGAAACCCTAGTGAAGTTATATGAAAAGCCTTCCACTTCAAATAAGGTATTTCTTATGAAGCGTTTATTTAATATGAAAATGGTAGAAGGTGGGTCAGTTACTAATCATTTGAATGAGTTTAATACGGTCACCAGTCAATTAACCTCTATAAAAGTAAATTTTGATGAAGAAGTTAGGGCTCTTTTGATTCTGTGTTCTTTGCCTGAAAGTTGGAATAGCTTGGTAATGGCTGTTAGCAATTCTATTTCTGGTTCAAATACATTGAAGTTTGATGATGTTGTTGGTGTTATTTTGAGCAAGGAAATTTGTAGGAAAAGCTCAGGTGGAACATCCACATCAGGCAGTGTTTTGAATGCAGAAAGCAAGGGCAGAATAAAGGAGAGAGGAAACAATTCTGGAAATCATGGGAAGTCACGAGGAAAATCAAAGGACAAAAGATCCCAATCTAGAGACAAGAGGGATTGCTGGTACTGGTAAGCCATGTCATTTGAAGAAAGATTGCTGGTCTCAGAAAAATAAAGATGGAGACAACAAGGAAGGAAGCAAAGAGGCAAATGTGGTAAGTAATAAATCTGATGAGGATGCTTTCATTCTTTCCCTTGATAATGTTGATGATTCTTGGGTATTAGATTCAGGGGCTTCATTCCATGCTACCCCCCATAGAAGTTATTTTCTTGATTATGTCTAAGGGGATTTTGGGCTGGCTTATTTAGGAGATAACGAACCCTGTCAGATTGTTGGAAAGGGAAGAATCAAGATTAAGTTGCAGAATGGGAATCATTGGCTACTACGTGAGGTAAGGCATGTTCCAAAGTTAAGAAAATTTTTAATTTCAGCAGGGCAACTAGATGATGAAGGTTGTGTTGTTACATTTAGTGATAAAAATTGCAAGGTCACAAAGGGTGCCTTAGTAGTAGCAAAAGGTGTGAAATTAGGCATTTTATATCTTTGTACAGGACATATTGTTCCTTCTACTTTAATTGTTACAGAAAAGAGTCAATCTTCAGGAATAGTTGCTACAGTTCAGCAGGTAAAAGATCATACAATTGTTGTGGACTCTAAATCAGCATTGTGGCATAATAGACTTGGGCATATGAGTGCAAAAGGTATGAAATTACTTCATTCAAATAATGTTTTACCAGGTCTAAAATGTGTTAATATGGATTTCTGTGAAAGTTGTGTCTATGGAAAACAAAAGAGAGTTTTCTCAAGGATGGGAAGCAAAAGAAAGATAAGAAATTGGAGCTTGTGCATACATATGTATGGGGACCAGCTCAGGTATCTTCTCTCAGTGGCTCTCTGTATCATGTTACATTCATTGATGATGCAACTAGGAAGGTATGGATTTATTTTTTTAGGCAGAAATCTGATGTATTTGAAACTTTTAAAAAATGGAGAAGCTTGGTTGAGAATGAGATGGGTAAAAAGATAAAATGTCTCAGATCTGATTATGGTGGTGAGTATTGCAGTAAAGAGTTTGAAGATTATTGTTCCTCTAATGGTATTCATAGGCAGAAAATGGTTCCAAGGACTCCACAAGAAAATGGAGTGGCTAAGTGCATGAACAGAACAATAATGGAGCATGCACGAACTATGAGATTGCATGTTGGGTTGCCTTTAAAAATGTGGGCAGAAGCTGTAAACACTGTTGTTTATTTAATCAATAGAGGTCTCTCTAATCCTTTGCGTTCTGGTATTCCAGAGGAAGCATGGAAGGGTAAGAGGGTGAGTTATTCTTTTCTCAAAACCTTCAGTTGTGAAGCATTTGCACATGTAGATTCTAAAAATAGAACCAAGTTTGATGCAAAATCAAAGAAATGTGTATTTGTTGGATATGGCATTGATGAATTTGGTTTTAGGCTTTGGGATTTTGAAAATCAGAAAATTGTGAGAAGCAGGGATGTCATATTCAACGAAAAAGTGTTGTACAAAGATCTATTGCTACAGCATGAGAAGAAAGAAAATTATTATGTACTGTTGGATAATATTCCCAACAATAATGTTTCAGTGATTCCTCATGCTGGGCAACAACAACAGCAACAAATACCACAAACTCTTGTTAGACGATCTTCAAGGATAAGTAGACCTCCAAAACGATTCTCTCCCTCTTTGTATACTATTTTGTTAACTGATGCTGGTGAACTAGAATATTATGATGAAGCTATGCAGGTGGATACCTAGGTTCAGTGGGAGCATGGAATGAAAGAAGAAATGGACTCCTTGCTGGAAAATCAGACTTGGAATTTATGCAAGTTGCCTGTAGGTAAAAAGGCTTTACCAAACAAATGGATTTATAGGCTGAAAGAGGAGGATGGAGGTAAGAAAATATTTAAAGCCAGATTAGTTGTAAAGGGATTTGCACAGAAAAAGGGTATTGATTTTGATGAGATTTTTTCTTATGTTGTTAAAATGACTTCTATTTGTATTGTTTTAAGTATTGTGGTTGTTGAAGATTTGCATTTAGAATAGCTTGATGTTAAAACAGCCTTTCTCCATGGCGATTTGGAAGAGGAAATATATATGGAACAGCCACAAGGATTTGAGGTCAAAAGTAAGGAGAAACTAGTGTGCAGATTGAAGAAAAGTTTATATGGCTTGAAGCAAGCACCTCGACAATGGTATTTGAAATTTGACGGTTTTATGGCTAAGCAAGGCTACAGTAGGTGTAATTCTAACCATTGTGTTTATTTTAAGAGATTGGATAATGACAGCTACATTATTTTATGCTTATATGTTGATGACATGCTTGTAGCTAGGTCTAACATGGATCACATAAGTGAGCTAAAACAATAGTTAGCAAAATCTTTTGCTATGAAGGATTTGGGTGCAGCAAAGCAAATCCTTGGTATGAAAATTTGTAGAGATAGGAAAAATAGAAAATTGTTTTTATCTCAGGCTAATTATGTTGAAAAGGTGTTGCAGAGATTTTATATGGAGAATGAAAAGCTGTCAGCACACCTTTGCCTAGTCATGTTAAATTGACTAAGGATATGTGTCCAAAAACACAAGAGGAGGAAGAAAAATTTCCAAGGTACCATATGCTTCAGCTGTATGTAGTTTAATGTATGCCATGGTATGCACGAGACCGGATATTGCACATATCGTAGGAGTTGTTAGTAGGTATTTGAGTCATCCTGGAGTTGAGCATTGGAATGCAATAAAATGGATTCTCAGGTATTTGAGAGGTACATCCAATAAGTGTTTATGTTTTGGGGGCTCTAATACTGATTTAAAAGGCTATGTTGACTCAAATTTGGCAGGGGATATAGATACCAGGCGAAGTACCATAGGTTATGTATTTACAGTTGGTGGGACAGCAGTGAGTTGGATTTCTCGATTGCAAAAGGTGGTTGTTTTATCCACCACAGAGGCAGAGTGTGTTGCTGCAATAGAGGCAGCAAAGGAGATGATATGGCTGCAACTTTTCATGGATGAGTTGGGAAAACAACAGGATGGAAATTGCTTATTTATAGATAGTCAGAGTGTTATACATCTTGCAAAGAATTTTGCCTTACATTCTAAAATAAAACACATACAATTGAGATATCATTTCATTAGGTCAGTGTTGGAAGATGGACAGGTCAAGCTGGACAAGATACATATAGATGTTAATCTAGTGGATATGTTTATGAAGGCGGTGCCAAGGGAAAAGCTGAGCTCCTCTTCAGCTTTGGTTGGGCTTCAAGGTTGAATTCAAGTATAACAAAGCAGTAGGGTCCAAGGTCCTTATTTCCAGTGGGAGCTGTAAGTGCAGCAGTGTTGTTTAGGATTAGTCTCCAAGTGGGAGGTTGTAATGGTGTGGAGCCTGATTAGTCTCCAAGTGGGAGATTGTTGGTATGTGGCGACTGATCATGGTATACTGTATAGCCCATGGTATACTGTACACCCCGGCCCCCTGTCCTCGCTGGGCCACGAGCGGGGGTTCGAGGGTAGTAGCCCCCAAAAAGTGGGGGTTCGGGGGCTGCAGCCCCTAAAAAGTAGGGGTTCAGGGGCACAGCCCCCAAGAAAAAAAATTTTGCCATTTTTTTCACGTCATCAACGAAAAAGGAAAAATCTTCGAAAAAGAAAGAAAACTGACTTTGTAAAACCCTAATACTAGAAGCTTCTAAAAGCTTGTTAAAAGGGGTTGGGATGGGGGTTACAATATGATGAAAAACGCAATTATTCGCAAGATTGTAATAGGTTTTACACTAGATAATAAAAGTATTGGATGGCTGCGGTTTGGTGGATGTAGCCCAAATTGGGTGAACCACGTTAAATTCTTTGTGTTATGATTTATTATGTGTATGTTTTAGTTTCTTTGTTTATTATTTAAATCTGCATTTAATTGTTAGATATCTGCCATCTCTAACCCTAACACAGATAAGGTTCCATAAGAAAATGATACCACCAAATTTACATATTATACAAGTGCTTGATGTTGAAGAAAAAATGGTTCTTCACCCTTAAGGTACAACCTATTGTTCCAATTTTTGTGAAGAAAGTATAATGCTATAATTGAAACTCTGAGGAAGGTTGCAGTTGCTCCCACCTTGGCTCCAAATCAACTAACAAGAATTCAACTATATCCCCAATTGAACCAAAAAAAAAATGCTCTCAGCTACTATGGCTAATATGGAAATGCACAAGAACAAGTTAATAGATATTGTGCTTCAAGGAAGATGATAGAATATTTGCAAAGACAAGAGGCAAGAAACATATGGGAGTCTTGAGAAATGACCAAATTATCAAATAGGAAACACAAAGAGTATAGAAGGTATACAAAAAGAGATTCACAAAGAAGGATGTTGATGATATTGTTTGAGTTGAGTCATGATGTCGAGAATTGGGAAGAGTAAAAGGAGATGCACATAAAATGAACTTGTTGAAAAGGCTTCAAAAACTTTCAAACACATGTGAAAAACTCATAATAAAATTTGGTGCAATGCTAAATATGGTGTGGAAATTAATTCTACACCCTACATATGTCTGGTAATGTTTTATGAAGGCACCAAATTCTCAGCTTGGTGTGGTAAGGAGGACGCTTGCTACAGTTATCAAAACTTGACTTTACACTTGCCCGAATGTATTTGCTTGGAAGTTTTAAAGTCTCTAATAGATTGATTAAATGCATTTTCATATTGCTTTTTCTTGGCATTCATTTCCACTTTACCACGTGGTGTGGTGAAGAATGGAGGATTCAATGGGCCTCAAGCTCGAAGGAGATGGATCAATATCATTTGAACATTGTAGTCTCCTATCTACTTAGCTATTTCACCATTCACTTCATTTTTACCAAAGCCTTCTATCAAAATTTACTCGACATTCTTAATTATAGAGCGGAGTTAACATAGAAATTAAACTCGCACCCCTGCAAAGGAACTCAAGATCATGTGTGGGAGGGCAGTTAACTTCAGATGTTTCTTGCATCCCTATTGAGGCTAGGATAAGGGACATGTGGTGTTGTGGTGAAGTGCATGGTGATGATAAAGTATTTCCCGCACTCTTATAGAAAAACCCTAAATGTAATGCAGGAAGGCAATGAAAGTCTAATGTCAAAAGTTTTAATAAATAAAAAACAAAAATATAGGAGGTGTGTGGGAAATAAAGCATGGATGGTTTTTATTTAATACGATGCATGAAATATTGCACTCACAAGAGAGGAAAACATAAAAAGTATAAGGGAAATACTTTGCACATAAAGGTATGGTGAATATTTTCATGGGAAATGAGATAATTAAAACAAAATAATAATTATGTGGGGTGAAAAGTATCAAATGAAATTTTTAGGAGCCTGACATTATATGGAAAATTGTGGAGTGGGTAATTATTTTTATCCAAAGAATGTATTTTGGGTGAAAATACAAGGTGAAGTTGCCAACAAAAGATAATAATTATTTTTCATGGAGGTGAAGATGATGAACATTAAAATTAAAGTATTTTAATTTGCTGAAGATAATTAATTAAATGAAGAGTCAAACGGCTATGTGAAGGGTCATAACCCTTGAGAATGCAAAAAGTATATATGAAGGATAAAATCAGAATAAAAGAAAGAATAATTAGTAGAAATTAGGATTAGATATAATAGATTAGCAAAACATCAATAATTTTGATATATATTGTATTATCTTTTGAAGCAAAATATTGGACAAGAATATTTAATTTGGTGGCCCAATTTCTGGTGTTCAACTATTTTGTCAATATTAATTCCTACATGTGATTTGGCTATCTCCAAGGTGATTTGTCTAAGTTATTCAAATTAAGTATACCAAATATATTTAACTTGTCAATACACATTTCCTATACTTGTGTGATTTCCTTGGTTGGTTTCTATGGGAAGAGAATTAAATTCCTTTTGAGAGATCATCTTTAATAGGTTCCTACCTAGGATTAATGTCCTTTTAAATGGATTGTCTTAATTGGTTTCCTTCACATCAGAATTAAAATTCTTTCAAAACTTCACAGTAACTTAGGGGGATATCACTGGGATTGGTAAGAAGAGTCAAATAGTTGACAAACTTGCATGTTTATACAAGCTATAAACATCCAAAAGTGTTGAATAGTTAGAGGTAAGCTATGAAAGAGGATCCACATATCTTTCACATCATGACTCCATTTATCAAATAGGATTAGGCACTAGTCACATTTATTTCATTCAATACACTTTTTCACACATTCAACCCTCAAAACATTTACAACAGAATTAGTTGTCAGCCTCACATCTATTTCAATTCTACATGCTACTATGAATAGATTTCCCATAGTAGAGATCACACACATAAATTTTGAATCTACTCCATCATTTAGGTACACTCGCCTAGGTTTAGCAGAGCCTAAAGTGCAAGGGGGTCTCAAACATATCAATTAGCCCTGTTCATTAGCCAAAAAATTTCCAAAGAGCTTGGCATACTCTTAAGGTTTATCACCTACATTTTTAAGACCTAACAGGAGTACATACCAGTTTGGAACCATCCATCCCAAACTTCTTCAACATCTCTTTCACATACTTAGACTATGAAATAAAAAATTCCTTTTCTATTTGATTGATTTATAGCCCAAGAAATAAATTCATCTCTCCAATCATAGACATTTCAAATTCTTTTTGCATCTCTTCCACAAACATCTTGCACATATTTTCATTTCCTCCAAAGATAATGTAGTCAACATATACAACTATAATCAATATTTTTTCATTTTCAATCTTAAAATACATAATACTATTTTCCATACCTTTGATGAAACCTTACTGAATAAAATACATGTCCAACCTTGCATACCAAGCTCTAGGAGCTTTCTTCAATCCATATAAAGCTATCTTCAATCTGCACACCATATTTGGTTGCTTAAACAAATGAAATCCTTTTGATTGTTCCATGTAGACCTTTTCTTCTAGCTCACCATTCAAAAATGTTGACTTCGCATCCATCTAATAGGTCTTAAAGTATTTATGAGCAACAAATTCTAAGAACATTCTTATAGCTTCCATTCTTGCTACCAAAGAAAAATTTTCTTGAAAATATATGCCTTCCACTTGTGAGTAACCTTTACATACAAGCCTTGCTTTTTTTCTAACCACTTCTCCATTCTCATTCAACTTATTTCTAAATACCCATTTCAATCCAATAATTTTTTATCTTTCGGTCTTGGGACCAATTCTCAAGTTTTATTCTTCTCAATCTACATAATTTCTTCTTTCAGGGCTTCCATCCAATGTTCATCTTTACATGCTTCACTTACAATCTTTAGTTCAATCTCAAAAAGTAAACACACATTAGTTCTTCGGCAACAACTCTGCTTCTAGTTAATATTCCTTTAGTCTTATCTCCAATAATCTAACTTTTTGAATGATTCTTCTATACATGTCTAGGTGTCTTAGGTGACACCACTAGAGCATCGTCTTCTCTTTCATTATGTTCAGTTTTCTTCTCTTGCTCATCCTTTTCCTATTCTTCCACAATCTCTTCAATTCTTACACAATCAGGTTCATCAAATACATATCCATCAATGTCAATTGAATTCTTCACTGTCTCATCAACCTTAACATTTGCACTTTCTACAATCTTTCTTAGTCTTTTATTGAAACATTTGTATGTTTTGATTTTAGTAGAATATCTAAGAAAAATTCCTTCATCACTTCTTGCATCAAACTTACCTAAAGTTTCTTCATCTCTTTTGATATAACATTTTCTTTTGAATACCTTGAAATACTTAAGAATAGGAATTCTTCCAAACCATAGCTCATAGGAGGTCTTTGTACTATTTTCTCTTGCTTGAACTTGATTGAATACATAAACAGTAGTATGAATAGCTTCTCTCTAGGAAACTTCTGGTAAACTAGCCTCAATGATCATTGATCTAGCAACCTCTTCAACCGTTCTATTTTTCCTTTCAACAACTCCATTCTGTTGAGGAGTTCTCAAAGAAGATAACTGTCTCTTTATTCCATGCACTTCATAAAACATATTAAACTCATGGGAGGTGAATTCTCCACCTATGTCATACCTTAAGAATTTTATCTTCAATTTTACTTCTGTAAGGTAGGGGGAACAACCACGTTAAAGGCCCCAAGTCACAGAGAGCCAAGAGCGGAAGGCTACCCCAATTTACCTCAACTAAAAGGGGTGTTAGGAAATGCAGGATGAGAATGATGAGGACTTTAGGCCCTTTGATCACTCTGCAGACCTGAAACTCAAAATGGGGTTAGGCAAGCTAATTTTTAGGTTCAACACTATGCCTCAAGAAGCTATCTACTTGAGGACAAAAGCAAGGTCCTAGGATGATAGTGCGGTGTGTTGGCATCTCTCAAGTGTGTTGGCATTCATATGACCAGAGGACTAAAGAGATAAGGTTAAACTCTAGAAAACAAACTAATGTCCTAGCTAACTACTTCCAAAGGGCCAAAACAATGCTATGTAGTAGACAAGATATGCTCTAATATGATAAAATAAATGCACAAGAGTTAGGGTGGCAAGAATAATCTCACAAAGGAATTTGTTTGCTAGCTAGCTCCTAGTAGGTTGGGGTTGTTAAGGGGTCTGCCTCAGTCAGACCCCCACTTTGGTGTTTCCACCTCCATGGACAACCAAGTATGCAACTATGGAGAAATAGTATGATAAAGAAGGAAATGAAGTAAAAAAAACTAAAAAACTACAAAATAGTAAATGTGCTTACTCAACCAAGTAATAGAGGAGAGGATTGGAAAAATTACCACCTCTACCAAGAGAACTCAAGGCTATTGGGGGAGAAAATGAGAGTACTCAAGCATCTGTTGCAATGGTGTTGTCCCACACTTTCTCTACTGATTTGATAGAGTGATGTTTTTGTTGCTATGGAGTGCAAAAGTGTTACTAAAAGTGCTTGGGAATGCAAGAAGTGAGTGCAAGAGAGTGTAAAGAAGTTGAGTTGAAAGCTTAGAAGATGAAATGCATGTAGGAGGAGTGAATTTGAAGGAGAGAATGAGGAAAATGGCCATATTCATGTCGGTCAACCAAAGACAGCATTACAAGTCAACCATCAATGAGAAGTGTAACATCTTTGCAGGCTCTAGCTACAAGAATCTGCTAGGGACATAAGCGCATTGCATAGGCATCCCCAATAGAAATTCCTCCATCAATGCTCAAAACAGGCACCAAGTGGAACGAAGGCAATGATCTTATGTGGAATTTAGCCTCTGAATTTGGTTTTCTAAAGTGGATAAAGGAAAAAGGGGAATTTGTGTAAGGGGTGCAAATTCACTCCTATAAATTTTTCCCCCACTTTAGCAAGCATGAATATTGATGATTGCTTCGGTAAAGTAGATCAAAGAATAGTAAAGTTAGAAATGTATACCTAAAAGGTTGAGGAAGCAAACCATGATCTAACAAACCTAAAGGTGCAAGGCAATCAAAGGACTCCATAGCTTCTTAGAACTATGAAGCTGAAAAACATCTTACAGGGCCACAGACCTACAAGGAGGCTACCCCCAAGATCTCTCACATGAAGGAATCTCAAAGAATCAAATACCTCATAGGTTCTCAGGCTTGCAAGGAAGGTATCCTCTAAGATCTCACACATGAAAGAAACCAATACAAAGCACTATAGATCTGCAAACCTATAAGGAGGCATCCCCCAAAATCTCCCGCATGGAGGAAGCTGAGTAAGTGCCTTATAGACCCACAAATCTATAAGGAAGGTATCCTCCAAGAACTCTCACATGAAGGAAACCCCAAGAAAGTTCCCTACAAACCCACAAACTTGTAGGGCAGTGACCCCCAAGATCTCTCACATGGAGGAATCTCAAAGGAAGTGCCCTATAGGTTCTCAAACCTGTAGGGAGGTATCCCCCAAGATCTCTCACATGGATGAAACCCAGGAAAGCAGACTCCACAGAGTTAGGAAGTGGCTTCATAGGTGCACCTACAAAGTGACATTTCTATTTGCAGGTAGAACATATTAGAAAGCGGCCACACAGGCAAGTAAGCAGACAATCACACAAACCGTCAACAAGTGGAAAACTTTCAAAGGGCTCCCTGGGGAACCCTACATAAAGAAGGGGTCCACTCAAGGGATGCATAAATCGAAAGAAAATTTTTTCTTTCTTGAATTCATCCATCACCAAGGAATCGCCTCATAAAGGAAGAGAACTCCCCCACGTGAGGGGAAGGTTATATCCACTCCCACCTCTGGGAAAAATTCTCAAATTCTTTCAAAATGATTCCTAATTCTGAATGTTGTTTTCGAAAAGGAATGTTTATAAGGATTTCAAAGAAAAGATTTGTTAACAACAAATGCATTTTTTGAAAATAAAAAATGTTGTAGAAGATGAATTGTCACACATGAGAGGGACAACTCAAGCAAAGAAGAGAGAAAGGTAAAGAGAAAGCAAAAGAGAAAAACACAAACAAAGGGCACATGAGTAGCCTGATATTTCAGGGTCAAAACTGCTCATAAATATATATATATGTGTGTGTGTGTCTAGTAATAGTATATAAATGAACTATCATCAACCCCCTACTATATCAGACCATGTGAAGAATGCACAAGAAGACAAAATAAAAATTAAAAATTGGGTCAACATGGAAGGGAAGCCTAAATTCCCCCAACGCTTTGCATCATCCCCAATTTATTAAAAATCAAGTCACAAACATGGAAGAATGATGATACACATAGAATAAGGTTTACGACACAAAAACCATGCATGTATCCAAGCACCAACAGGGGTGACGAGGGTCATTTAGGCACACATAGCATGATCACAGGGGAACACATCACAACACACACACACACACATCTAATATAAAGATAAAGAAGAGGCCTCCTCCTAACATTGATCGACTAGAAGTTTGTCCGCTTCCCACTCTAGATCATCATAGGGGGAAGGAGGATGAGCCTGAAATGGTGGGATGTTAAGAGGAGGAGCATCCAGCCCTTCAGCAACAAGGGCCAAGGAAGAGGGCCCAGGAGGGTCCTCTCCACTGAGCTCTTGTGGAGCTAGGGTCAACGATTTTGCGAAGATCACTAATAAGGTCAAAAATTTATCCACAAAGTTAAACATGCACCTTAAAAGAGTTCCATGTTTAACTTCAATGGATGGAGTAGGTTGTGCCCAAGATTCACTACTAGGCTCACCGAACAACTCGGGAGTGGTGAAGAACTTAGGGGAAGTGAGGATCAGTTTTGTCACTAGGAAAAAACAAGTCAGTACAGGACCACATTATGAATAAGGCGGGATCCTCTTTTGTTCCTTATTGTAGGAGGAACTACCCTCCACCTTCTGCTTCATCATGGGATGCGAGCTCCCCACAGATGAGGCAAGAGGTGTAGAGGAAGAGGAGGAGAAAACTATAGTAGACACCACTGAGGTGTTCGTCATATTTACAGGTCTTGGGAAAGGTGGGACATCAAAAATGGATGTCAGCAAAGGCGGCTCCACCAAAGGAGTGATAACACCTATACCTTTCTAGGGTCAAGTGCATTTTTACTCACAGTGAAAGTTGAAAGTAATGCAAACTAGACTAAAGGGAAATAGGGGAA
Organism: Sequoia sempervirens; assembly: GCA_007258455.2. NCBI lineage: Eukaryota > Viridiplantae > Streptophyta > Pinopsida > Cupressales > Cupressaceae > Sequoia > Sequoia sempervirens. The sequence continues at coordinate 47,649 of VDFB02367101.1, forward strand.
GAAGAGAGGAAGATGCTATAGGAGGCCCTGAAGTAGGGGCGATCATCTCTTCTTCCTTCCTCTATGAGGAAACCTGCTCAACCAAAAGAGCCTTTCACCAATGCTTGCACTCACGCACAAGGTGGTTCCTACAACTCTTTGAACTAGAGGCCAGAAGCTGTGAAGGAACAAAAAGCTCCTACTCAAGCATGGGAACATCCACTACAGTTGTCTCTAGTAGAGGAATAGATTCTTGTATGGGAGTAGGAGTAGGTTGAGAAGCAACAAGAAGAATTGGCTCAAGAGCCTTGGCAACGGGCCTCTTCTCGTTCACTGCCTTAGGAGTAGGAATAGTAGGAGGTCATGGATCGAATTCCCTTCGAGAACCTTTCTTTCTGCTATATAAATATTACCATGATCTAGGGTATTCATTAGGGAGATCTGAGATCCTGAGCTTGGGCCTGTGCCAAGGAGGTATCATCGGACTCAATAGATAGTTGTCAGGTTGACTCATCTAATACTCCTCCCAAGAAAGGGAAGAGGATGAGGCAGTTTAGGAAAAGGTAACCTTCTCTTTTCCTTTAAGGGAAGGAGAGGGAGCCGATGTGGACTTCTCCTTTCCCTTTTGGGTAAGGGGAGTAGTTGGTGCAAGCTTCTCCTTCTCCTCTTGGGAAGAGGAACTGACCAACTATTGTATCATAGGAAAGGCCAGTTTGGGCTATCCCTTGCCCCCTGACTTATTCTTTACATAATACTTATAAAGTAGGTCTGTTCTCAGAGGAAGTGGACCAATTGGGGCAAGCCAAAAGTGATCTAACGGATATCCATCATGGGATACCAAGGGTTGGTATCCAATTTCATGCACTACATGCATGACACCTTCATGGGAATATTTTAAACATTTGTGAACAACAGAGGTGATTCCATTCATGGAAGCTATCTAGGGTATGCCTAGCTTTAGCTTGAATAAATTTGACTATGAAATAACATCAAAAACTATATCAACAGCCCTAGGTCCAACTAGGATGGACAAATTTATCGAATCGTATGGTTTGAGACACATACCATCATGTGTACGGATAGTAGATTTTCTTTCTTCATATTCTTCCCTTTGTAATGAATTCAATACTAATGTTTCTTTTGTAATGACATTCACACAACTCGCAGGGTCTACCAAGACCCCCATCACAATGTTACCATTAGGGTGAGTGGGAATGTAGAGGGGAGAGGGCTTGTTGTTTAAGGGAAATTCTTGTGAAATGAATGTTATGTCCGGCGAACTAGGTGCAAGTAGAGCAATAGAAGTCACCATGACCATGTTAACAAAGGCCTTGGGTTGAGTAACAGAATTAGTGGGATCTATAATTGTGTTAGTAGAATTTGATGGAAACAGGTCCATGTATATCTGCAATTCACTATTAGCTTTTGCCACTAATTTTTTAGCATTTTGTTTACTCCCATTGAGATGAATGGAACCTATTGCAAAGATGGTTGTTGTTGCACCAAAATATTGACCTATTAATGCCAGATACAACCGTTGGATTTATACAAGATCAAGATCCATAGGAGGTGGTTAAACCATGTCATGAAGCCTAAGTGTCATGTTGGACTATGCCTACCACGAGAAGAGGAGACCAAAGGTCACACCTTGCAACAATCCCCCCTAGTGCAAGCGCGGGGTTTGAACCTATGACCTCGGCTTTGATACCAATTTTTGCAAAGACAATTGTCATTGCACCAAAAGATCGACCTATTAATGCCCAATACAACCGCTAGATTTATACAAGATCAATATCCATAGGAGGCAGTTAAACCATGTCACAAAGCCCAAGCATCGTGCTAGACTACACCTACCATAGGAAGAGGAGACCAAGGGTCACACCTTGTAATAGTATTGTAGGAGTTGATGGTGACTCCCCAACACCCCCAAGATCAGTTGCGACCAAAACCACTTCCACAAGAGAGAGAATGGCAAGAAAGCTTGCTTCACAATGCAAGATTGATTGATTGCTTGATTACAAATGTACATGAGATGCCTTGCTTATATGGGCAAGGTTGAGAGATAGGTATGAATATGATGTTGACAAATGTCATGATCTTATGACATGAGACAACCAACAACCTAATCACCTAGGAAATGATGCATCCTAACTAGATAAGATAAGTTCTAGATAAGCCAACTAAGCCTTCTAGAAAGAATCTTTTACCTAAGTAAACTTAACCATGTGAATATGTCCCCTAATTACCTAGTGGATGAATAAGCTAGGTACAAGACAATTATTCACACCAACACCCCCCCTTAAGTGCAACTTAGGGAGAAGATTATTATGCAAACTGTGCAAAGACTATGACCATGGGTCCCGGCTACTAGGCCATGTTAGGTACCCATTTACAATGCAAATGATGCAATCTCTCACAAGCGGAGAAAAGGAGAAAACCCAGTGGGACAAAACTCCTCTCCAAAAGAGAGAAAACAAAACAAAAGAAACAAGACAACATGATGTATGGAGGACTCAATGATACCCCCCAAGGACAACATGCATCATGTATATACAATAAAATACCCCCCCATAAGAAGGAAGTAGAGAGATAAGATATCCCCCCCATGATGAAGAAGCTCCAATACTAATGAAGAATGCCTGAAAACAAAAGATGACCCAATGTCTACAAGCAACACATCGTCCCTTAGGAAGAAACAAGTTCATAAGCTGATGAAGAAGCCACTCCATGTCCAGCTGAAAGGAGGAAGCATGAATGCTCATGTATACCTCTGAAAAATGATGAATATCCTCCAAGCTTGAATGAGTCACAACAGAATCATGGTCAAACTGAACCAAGAAACATGACAAATCAAGTGAAGGAGGAGACTCATGAATGTCAATCTCCAAAGATAAAGTAGATGGGATAACAGTTGTACTGAAACTGTCATCAAAGAGTAGAGAATCCCCTCAAGTGTGTCCTCCAAATCTGTAGTATGAGACTCTATGAACAAGTTAGAAATCCCTGTCAAATATTCATCCCACAAAGCAAGATCTGAAAAACTATGATCATCCTACTGAATAGAAGCATCAATGACTGAAGAAGCAGGAGATGGAGAAGTAGGAAGCTCAACACTAGTCTCTAGAATACCAAGGTGTAGATGACCAAACTTCTCCTCATTATCATGATTCACACTCAATGAAGTGTGTGATGCAGTCAAAGGAACAATATCATCTTTTGAAGAAAAATGTGAAAAGGAATATACACGAGATGAATGATCAACCATCCTGATAGCAACAATATCCCTAGTCTCCAAGTCCCTTATGTACACTTTATCTGGAGTGAACTCAACTGTTTTGCCTTGACCCCCATGAGTAATGTGATAAATAGAAAGGAGATTAGTGGACAAGGAAGGGACACAAAGTACATCATTAAAGCTCCCTTCCCCCATATCAATAGAACCCTTCCCACTTACCTTCATATATGTATTCTTACCCATCAATATATGAGGTGAATTACAAGGCTCAAAAGAAGAGAACATATCCATAGAAGATGCCATATGATGAGAAGCCCCAGAATCAAGAAGCCATCTTTGAGATGCAGGACTTGTGGAGGCCAAGAGTGCTTGTCCTTTCATCTTGTGTAGCCCAGAAGTAGATCCTGTGTCCTGTGACTTAGATGAAGATGATGGAGTTGTTGATTGAGATGTTGAAGAAGAAGTACCAGACACTGATGAGGGCAGCTTAGTGTTATTCTTTTGAAGAAGGTGTGTGAGTTCATCAATCTTCTTATTATAGCATCTATGCTCATCATGTCCTAATCTTTTACAATATGCACATTTTGACTTCTTCTTTTTAGATGATTCCTCTTTAGAAGAGGATGTGGACTCAAGAGTGCTATGTGAAGGAGAATCTTTACCTTGCTCATTAGACTTGGGTACCTTGTTCTACTTCTTACCTATACCACTTGAATCCTTTGTCTTAAGAGCATGAGATCTAGAAGACTTCAATGTGCCCATGTGTACCAACTTTGCTTGTTCCCTTGTGAGTTGAGCTGCAAATTCATCAAGAGAAGGCATTTTGTATGCATTGCCAAGAGCATCCATTGTAGCATAGAAAGTAGAAACAAACACTGAATAATCAGGACCAAGCTTAGCAAGAATAGAAAGTATCAATTGTTCATCCTCTTAAGTGACCCCACAATTAGATAACTACAATCTAAGAGAGTTGAGCTTAGAGAAAAAGTCTTGGACATTGTCAAAATCTGAAGGATTAATACCCATAAGTTCATTCTCCAACTTAAATTTCCTCATCTTATCTGGCTTACCAAAGAGACTCTCTAAAGTATTCCAAGCTTCATTAGGATGAGTGCAAGCTGCAACATGATATCTAAGATCTGGAGAAATGGACAACTTCAAATTACCAAGAGCTTCATCCCTTCTATCAAGCCATTTTCTTTTCTCTTTTGCTCCTACAGGTTCTGGATCTTGACCAAATGTGATTTGTTGCAACTTCGATTTTAACAATAACAACTCCATTTGAGATTTCCACTCATGATAGTTATATGGAGTTAGAAGTACAACTTTTTTCAAATCCATGATACAATGAGATATTACAAGAGGAGAACAACAAATTTTCCTCACAATACAAGATATCAACCCCTTTGTCCCAATAGATTTACACTTTTTTTGCAAATTTACAATAAAGAATCCCAAACTATCAAATTAGCTACAAACTGAAAATATGAAAATCTGGAAACAAATCTGAAAAAATTGCATGATTAGATCTGAAGTACTCTCGAATACCTTTCCGATGCCGCAAATTTGGTGAAAATCGGAGATCGGAGCACAAAGATATGAGCTCGAAAGCAGAAAACGATGATCAGGCTTCAACCTAGAAAAAGAGGCACAAAACTGCAAAATCTTTGTAAAATATCTACACCACTGAAAAATTCAGGTCTTCACCTTTCCGATGATATTTCGTTTGAAAATATTTTCCTCCGTATGCAAAAGTTGTGATAAAATGAAAAAAAGGCCTATAAATAGGCACTTGGGACAAACACACAAGGCTAAATAGGTGCAAATTTTCTGCACCTGGGGCTTAAAACACGTGGTCGGCCATATGATCAAGACCTTCACTGATAAAATCCTGCCAGTCAATACTATACGGTCGGCCTCTACTTGTAGGCTTAGAATGGTCGGCAAAGCTTATAATATGTGCAAAAACCTTTTGTTAAAAAATAGGCCGACAATACAAATGAACACGTCGGCTTTTTTTTTTAAAAAAAAGGCTTAATACAATGCTTTTAAAAATCCACCGCAATACAAAGTTTTATATTAATAATAAAAATTTGTGATTCAAAGACACATACCACCGACAATGGATGTGTATTAAGTGGTGATGTTTGACACCGAATATGCAGATGAGACCACTCGATCAGTGGAGATCTGACAACGTACAAAACCCTGCCGATGCGGAACAAAGGATACGGAAATCTGACATTGGGTCTGAAGGCAAGTACCTTGACTAGGCCGGTGATCTAATGCCTTTACCGTCCACTGGAAAGATTTGACGGCAAACAGGTAACCCACAGAAAGATCACCCTTAATTTGATAGTCGATGACCATGAATTGACTGGTACCACCGATGACGCTGCCAGTTGACTCGGATTTGATAGCCGATGGAAAATATGATGCAAGTCTGTGTATAGTGCAATGATGTCTTACCCGCGTACCATCCAGGAACCTGCCAATGTACCACCTACTATACAAAACTGACGAATGCATATCTGACTAGATCATATACTGCCAACGCCAAAAAGCCAATGGTTGTGCCCGACTGCCATGCTAAGAACTCTATTTTGATAATGTCGAAGGATGTGATGTCGACCAGCTTACAGATCTCAACGCCGATATGTATAGCACAAGGACACCGATCAATGTACACCTATTAAGGCCTTTGCACAGACAATTATAGACTGCGCAGGGGACATAATATTCTATGTTCGATACTGTAGCAATGAAATATGTCTGCCCAAAAAATATTTTGAATAAAAGGCCCAAAATTATTACAAATATTGTAGAATTATTTTGCCCGAATACAAAATATTTGCCCCAAATATTTAATAATCATACCGCAGAAAAATATTTACTGAATTTTATTTTTTTTTGCGAAAATATGAAAATTGTACCACTTGGGAGGCTGTCCCAGCAAAAAAAAATTTGCTTCAAAAACAACTTTACCCAATATAGGAAAATTTATAGTCAAAATTCATCTGCGAAACCTTTTGATCTCAACCACAAGGTTCTTGAAACCCCAATCTGCACCCAGCAAAAATCTTCAAGCCAAAATATCACCCTCAGATCTGGGAAGGAATCTGCAACACTTGGAGAGCTCTGATACCATGTAGGAGTTGATGGTGACACCCCAACACCCCCAAGATCAATTGCGACCAAAACCACTTCCACAAGAGAGAGAATGGAAAGAAAACTTGCTTCACAATGCAAGATTGATTGATTGCTTGATTACAAATGTACATGAGATGCCTTACTTATATGGGTAAGGTTGAGAGATAGGTATGAATATGATGTTGACAAATGTCATGATCTTATGACATGAGACAACCAACAACCTAATCACCTAGGAAATGATGCATCCTAGCTAGATAAGATAAGTTCTAGATAATCCAACTAAGCCTTCTAGAAAGAATCTTTTACCTAAGTAAACTTAACCATGTGAATATGTCCCCTAATTACCTAGTGGATGAATAAGCTAGGTACAAGACAATTATTCACACCAACAAGTACCATCCTCAATGTGATCCTATATCTCATGATGTAGCTACATACCATGTCATTATCATGTCCATTAACTCGATGGTACTAACAATAAGTGATTACATCATACCAATTAGGGTAAGGCTCCTTAAGAGGCTTAGGACTCAACAAGGTTACAATCTTATCCTTCAACAACTTCTGTAAGAACAATAAGATTCTAATAACTTTGTGAAATTTTGGTTACATCTAAGGCCATTGTCATCAGTAATCGCTACTACATTTGTAACATTCTTACCTTTGCCAGAGATTGATACGATGGACTTTCCCTTAGAACAGGAGCATGAGGAGGATCCCCCAAACTGAACAACCATCTATTGGTACTCTCGTAGGGTTGCACACAAATTTGAAAAAGAAGGATACTTCATAAGTGTGAACTTATCTTGCCAACACCTTTGTAGGTTCCCTATGAATACCTTCTGTACATCAGAATTAGGCAACTGATATGAGATTTATGAAAGAAGTGCTTGATAGCGCACTATGAAATCAATATTTTTTGTTGTCTCCTTGTTTACATCAGATGAGATCTAAGAAGGTCATCTTTGGCACAATATTAACTTGAAATTGTCTAAGGAAATGATTTACAAGTTGGTAAAATGGGAAAATGGAATTATCAGGTAAGGAATAGTACCATTCCAGTGTTGTATCCTTGAGTGATCGGGGAAACAGTTTCTCCATTAATGCATCATTATGGAAGAATTTTCTGCACAGGGAGTTAAAGGCGGATACGTGTGTCTGCAAATCCCCTTTACTACCATATTTTTAAAATTTAGGGATCTCCATTCCTTAAGGTAAGGAAGTGTTCAAAATTGCAACTTGTAATGTGCTATGCCAGAAGAAGGGCTAAAAGATAGGCTAGGCAAAGGCTTGGGAGAGACTCGCTAACCAGCTCTACATCTTACCCATATTCTAAAGAAGGGTGTTCAAAATAGGATCATTAAAAGATATAGGACCAAAGGAACCTCCTTCAAAACCACCACCAAAGCCACCTCCAGAATTGCCACCAATGTGACCTCCGCCAGAACTACTACCAGAGCCACCGCCACCAATAGGTCCTCTGCTAGAACCACCTCTAATTCTGGAGCCACCACCATGACCTACACCAAAACCACTTCCACCAACACCACCTTCTCTACCAAATCCACTACCACTACCAAAGCCTCCACCACTCATCCCGCCAAAACCTCCACCACTCATCCTGCCAAAACCTCCACCACTAGAGCTGATAGGAGGGATGAAGCTAAAGCCCAAGGGGACCTTGTTTACTTTGATATTTTCATTTTTTTGGAGATGGGGGGATACTAATAAAAGGGACCACATCAGCCATGTAGACAAATGTGGGAGGCATCGGTACTCCTAACTATCCTTCATGCTCTTCAAAAGTGACTCCTTGTACAATACTAAGATTGTTCAAAGGAGCACACACTTTAGCTAGACCAATGAGGCTAGTTAGAAGTTCTATGTCTATTCAATCCTTACCCACCATATATTTTAACTCGCTAATGACTCGAGCAGCCCTGGCCATCTCTGGGTTTATTTCCAAGTTATTTTCTAAGTCACCTAATCCTTTGGAAAGGGTAGAGACATAGTCTGAAGGAATCTGAATGACCTCATGCTCTTCTATTGACAATGGTGTAGGAGATGTGAGAGGAGTGGGGACATGATCAGTCTCATTGAAGAATCCCATCTCGTCCCTTGACAACTACTCCTGCATAGGCAAACCAATGGCAGGACCAAAGAAAAGGCTTGTTGAGAAACTAGTAGTGACCTTCGTCCTTTCCATCAAGAGGTGTCATATACTGCTCCTGACAATATACCTAAAAGTTATGGACTGGGTTGTGATGCTCATAAACCTTCACAACACTCGGGAATACAATGGTCATGAAGTACATGAGAGAAGCGTCAACACCAACAGATGAACAAACATTGGTTCATGTTAGGTTCACCAAAAATGTAAGGTAGGGGGACCAACCACATTCAAGGCCCTAGGTCACAGAGAGCCAAGAGCGGAAGGCTTCCCTAACTTGCATTAGCTAAAATGGGTGTTAGCAAATGTAGGATGATAATGATAAGGACTTTAGGCCCTTCGATCACTCTGCAAACCCAAAACTCAGAATGGGGCTAGGCGAGCTAGTTTTCAAGTTCAAAACTACAACTTAGGAAGCTCTCTTCCTAAGGAAGAAAGCGCGGTCTTAGGATGATAGTGCGGCGTGCTGGCATCTCTCAAGTGCGCTAGTGTCTGTACAACCAGAGGACTAAAGAGACAAGGTTAAACTCTATAAAATAGACTAACGACCTAGCTAACTACTTCTAAAGGGCCAAAACAATGCTATGAAGTAGACAAGGTATGCTCTAATATGATAAAGTAAATGCACAAGAGTTAGGGTGGCAAGAATAATCTCATAAAGGAATTCATTTGCCAGCTAGCTCCCAATAGCACATTCACCTATATACAAAGAAGAGGGAAATTTGGTTGCGGTTGTTAAGAGGTCTACCTCAGTTAGACCCTCACTTCAGTGTTTCCACCTCCACAGACAGCCAAGTTTGCAACAATGGAGAAATAGTATGATAAAGAAGGAAATGAAGTAAAGAACACTAAAACACTACAAAATAGTAAATGTGCTTACTCAACCAAGTAAAAGAAGAGAGTGGAAAACTTACCACCTCCACCAAGAGCACTCAAGGCTAATGGGGGAGAAAATGAGAGTACTCAATCCTTTGTTGCAATGGTGTTGTCCCACACTTGCTCTACTAAATTTATGGAGTGATTTTGTTACTCTATGGAGTGCAAAAGTGTTGCTAAAAGTGCTTGGGAATGTAAGAAGTGAGTGTAAGAGAATGTGAAGAAATCGAGTTGAAAGCTTAGAAGATGAAATGCATGTAGAAGGAGTGAATTTGAAGGAGAGAATGAGGAAAATGGCCATATTCAAGTTGGTTAGCCAAGGAGGGCATTACAAGTTGACCACTAATGAGAAGTGTAATGCCTCTACAGGCTCCAGCCATTAGAATCTGCCAGGGATGTAAGTGTGTTGCGTAGACGTTTGTGAATCACATGGGCATCCCCACCAGAAATTTCTCTATTGACGCTCAAAAAAGGCACCAAGCAAAATGAAGGTAGCAAGCTTATGTGGAATTTAGCCTTCGAATTTGGTTTTCTAAAGTGGAGAAAGGAAAAAGGGGAATTTACATAAGGGGTGTAAATTCACTCATATACAACTTCATTTTCAACCATAGCTTTGAATGTCTTAAATCTATCTAATGTGTCTAATTTCTCTATAAGAAATGTAACCGATGTATATCTAGAATAATCATAAATCAAAAGCATAAAGTACCTTTCACCTTGTAGACTTCTCACTCTTGTATGACCACAGAGATCTATATGAATTAAATCTAGTAGACTAGTAGTAGATTTTTCCTTTGATCTGCAATGACTTCTTGCTTGCTTTCCAAACTGACAATTCCTATAGATAACATTAATAGGCTTTGTAATTTTTGGTAAATCTCTCACGACCTAAATTGCACTAATCCTTGCCAAGTTATCAAAATTCATGTGACACATTCTCCTATTCCATAACCAACTATCATTAATTTGAGTCATAAAGCATTGTCCATCAACACCCTTAAGTTGATAGATATTTCCTTCAAATTTCTTTCCTCCAGTAATCAACATTCTAGATCCTTTCTGAATCTCAATAGACCTCTCATCCTTAAACACAAGATCATATCCTTTACTATACATCTAACCAACACTCAAGATTATATCTTAAACCCTTAACATAGTAGACATCATCAATATTATTCTTTCCATTAAAACTTACTGAACCTATCCCACAAATTTTAGCACCAGTATCATCTCCAAACATAACCAAGCATCCATCATATTTTTCAAGTTTAACAAACTTACTTTTAACACTAGTCATGTGATGTGAACAACCACTCTCAACAACCCAATAGTTCTTTTCTTATTTAGCATGTAGGGAAAAGATAAAAATATCTTCATTTTCTCCTTCTCCAGAGGGCTTCCCTTCACCTATTTTTCAAAATTAGCAAAAGTGGATTCATCCTTTATAGCCAAGAAAAAGCATTCATTGTCATTAGAAGTTCATACTCAGAATCATCATCAGATATACTAGCATTCTCATTCACATAATATGCTCTGTTAATCTTCTTTCCTTTCTTTTCTTTCTCATATCTTTGTATATTCCTCTTAGCTCTTTTTGAAAACTTTGCAGCATAATTACCTATTTCTCCAAAACTAAAGCATTTAAAGGGTAACTTACCTTAATACTTACCTAAGCCTTTCCTCATTCTTCTCACAAAGTTAGCTTCTATTTCATCAAAATTTTCTTCATTTGGATCTCAAACTTTTGTAGCTTTAAAAGCAGTTTGTGATTTACATCCATTCCTCAGACTAAGTTTCCTCATCTCATAAGATGTCAAAAATCCCAACAACAAATATTTAGTGTAGGTCTTATAATCTATACTCTATTCAAAAACACACCTTCTTACTGTAAGCATCAGGGAGAGTTCTAAGAATCTTCTTTACAATTCTAGTCTCATCTACAGTAGCACTGAGTCCTCACATTTTGGCCACTATCTCATTCAATCTCAATACATAAGCTTTAAAATTCTCATCTTCAAACATATGCAGAAGCTCAAACTATGTCTCCAAATTCTATAATTTTTCCTCTTTAACTCTCTCATCACATTCATGTACCCTTTCCAAAGCATCCCATATTTCCTTAGCAGTCTTCAGATTTTGAACCTTAATTAACTTGGAATATACCAAACTGCTCTTCAAAATGTACTTTTCCTTATTGTTCACTTCATGTGCTTTGATCTCATCAACCATACTCAGACCATTAGCAAGATGAGTGTAAGGATTCTCCACATCATATCAACAATACTCCATATATTCTTCCATTAGTATTTTCTAGATAGCATAATAATTAGTTCCATCAAACCTCAGATAATCATAAGTCTCTTTCTAGCCATCCTAGGCCTTCCTTGAGTGGTTAAGCTCTGATCCCAATTGTTGAACAAGACAACTAAGAGGGGGGGTAAATCAGTTGTCACAAATTTAAACTTTAATTCATTCACCGAAACTAATCCTTAACATTGCTTAGCAGATTAAACATTAAATACAAGTGTAGAAACTAAAAACCATCACATAAACATAACACCTTGTTTAGATGGAAAACCCAATAAGGGAAAAACCATGGTGAGGATTAACTCACACTATAGAGAATATCAAAACCAAATACAAGAGGCTCACTGCCTGAGAGACAAGGCTCACTGCCAAAATAAGGACTTACTATCCAGATTAAGGACTCACTATCCAATAGGGCTAACAACCTGGAGGGCTCACTACCACAAAGATACAAAGAAGATAAAGAAGACTTGTTACAAAGAAAAGACAATCTCAATGTAACAAAGAAAAATCCACCGCAATTCGCTCAAACCACTTGCATACATGCATGAATGATAGAGTGCAACTTCAGCTCATTGCTTCTAGAAATTAAACATTTAGGCTTTGCATTGATCTGCCATACTTGCATCATACACACAAACTGATTCACACTTATCTCTATTCTATTTGCACTCTTGTCTCTATTTCCTTTGTTCTCTTCACTTCTTCTTCCCTAACTCATTTTGCATTTATACCATCTTCAACTTTGAAACATATCCAAAGTTGGCCATCCAAATACAAATTCAAATTCAAATTAGGTATTTAAAGGAATTTAATCTAATTTCCCACAAATTAAATCCTAATATCCAACATTTGACATTTGAAATTCAATTAATAAAATGTTGACTCTGATATATTAAAATTTGGATGAAAAATAGGGGGACCAAGTCACTTAGCCTATTTTGTAGGATGAAAAGTGTCTGGAGCCAAATATTAATGTTTACATTGGTTTTTTATATGGATTTTCTTGGTAATTGTTTAAATGGGACACAAAATGCATAATTTAGTAAATTAGGTGTACAATTAGGTCCAATCACCCAGAAGAGAGAAAAACATAATGGGAAATTGACATGGGTGACAATTTATAAAACTACATTTAGGCCCACTTTAGTAAGAGTATTAACTTATGTTCAAACTCACACTAAAGTGGAAAATATGCTAAGAGTGGTTTGATTGTCCAAATGTTGAGGAAATAGGATGAAAATTAATTTATGGAGAGTGCACAAGCCCCCAAGATTCAAGATCCTATGACAAGACAACATAAGGAAAGAGGAACACACATGTATTCAATGCAACAAGACAACAAAAAACATACATGATATAAACACAATGTGCAATACACTACACAATGTACAACATAATATAATCATAATGCAACGTGATATGAACATAAGAAAAAACACAAACACAAGGTTAGTACTAAAAGGATTTAAGTTGGTAAGGTAAAGAGATCTTAGTATTAAATTTATCTCAAATACCAAACATCATCCATCGAATGTGTTATCTATCGAAAAGATTCTTTCAACAGGATGTAAAATCACTCATGGGCTGCTTGGATCTATTAGCTAGCAAGATATGTTATGCTAGGTGTTCATGTAATATGATGGGTTCCACAAGGCTAGCAAGTTGTGTTATGCTAGGAAACTCATGAAACACATGGCACTACTGGAAAGCAAGTTTGTTATGCTAGGTGGCCATGTTAAAAGGGGTGCTCAATTTCTTGAATCAAAAAGTTGTGTTATGCCAATTCCATGGACTATATTGCCAAACATCCAAGGGGACAACCAAAACTCACCTAAGAATGTGCATAAATGTCTAAGGGGATGAACAAGACTTGCCTAATAAGGTGCATAAACATCCAAGGGGACGAACAAGACTCGCCTAAGAAGGTGCATAAAATTTTAACATCTAAGAGGTTGAACAAGACTCACCTAAGAAGGTGCGTAAAATTTTAATATCCAAGGGGATGAACAAGAATCAGCTAAGAATGTGCATAAACATCTGAGGGGACAAATGACAAAGCTACACCTCAATGGACATTATAAATAACACCACCAAAAAATGTGACCTACAAAATGACAAAGGCGCATTTCTCAATGAAAGGTCACACCTTAGGGGATATCATACATGATACCACCTTTAAGAGAGGACAAGTCATGAAACAAAAGATCACACTTTAGGGAATATGAGTTGTAGTATTACCACCCAAAGGGAACATAATATGCCAAGAAAAATCACACTCTTAGTGGATATCAAGCCCAATATCACCACAAAGGAGACACTAACATAGATCAAGAAAGGCCTCACTTTTGAGACATTCATAACAAGGTCACACTTTCTGGGATATGTATCTAGTATCATCACTAAAAAGGGACTATTTCCTATGCAGACAATGTGTAGGGGACCATATGCCCCCCTTAAAATGTTAGTGGACTTGCTACACTAATAGTTTAAGGATATGCAAAGGGATCTCTTTTGGAAAGGAACACACCTAATATAAGGCTACCAACCCTTTCCCCCAAAGTGTAGGGATTAATATGAGCCAAATGGATGATGACATGTTGCTCCTCGAAAATTGAATATGATTTCATAAAACCAAGTTCATACCTCCATGCATGGTAGTGAGTATTATTGTGATACTACAACTACCAAATGGAAAGGAGAAAAGTGAACGCATCTTAAATCTATCATTCTATCAAATTTATCATTGTGAGGATATAATTCTTCTAATTTCTTCTTCAAAACATGGCATTCATTAGTAATGTGTCTAAATGTTCCATGATATGCTTAATATGATGTGTTTTTGTTCTTCCATTTAGTATCTATTCTTTCATGGATGGGTGGTAATGTAATGAATCCCAATTATAAAAGTGTATTTAAAGTACACTCAGTCTTAAATAAGCGATGTGGAGCAAGTAACACACCTTTCCTAATAGGACCATGAGTCTTGAGTGGTTTGGTTGGTGGAGAAAATGTTTGATGTAAAGGTGAAGAACCTTGATATCCTATACCTTTAGTGTCTTCAGATGGTGTTTGTTCCAAAAGGGAATGGATTTTATGTTCATTATTTATATCACATCCTTGCTTTTTCAAGATCCTAAAGCCTAGGTTATAACATTGTTATAAACTAGTAGATGTGTCATTGAATTTTTTTTCATAGGATGAAGGATCAGTGGGTGGTATGGACTCATTATGTTTGTTGTCAATATAGGATCTTCCATGTGCCTAGGTTGAGGTATGCATTTTTGTAATTGCATAAGTTTTCACCTTAGGAAAATTTCCCATTTATTTACCCTTACTTTAGAATTTATAAGTCAGATGATGCAAAACCCGCCACCATCATCCTATTCTTACATGTAACCTTGTATTTTTGCATCAATGGAGGAATTTATATCAAATATGTGTGCACACCAAGCAGATGTCCACTCATCGTGTTGTCATCCTAACAAGATTCTTGCCCCTAGAATCTATAGAACTGTTACATTCTCCGGTTGGTCATGAAGGTAATGTTCTTTGTCAACCCTTGATCAATGCAAAGCATCCTTTTCTTCCATTTTGTTCATTCAAACTCATTCTTTCACTCCTTCATGCTCATTCGCTCACTCTTTCTCCATCTCTCATGCTAATTCTCACTCTCTCAAGCTCATTATTGATCACTTCTTGATCATTATTTATTTTCTCTCCTCCTTGTTGCAATCTCTCTACTTGGCTTTGAAAGTGTTCTTTTACTATAAAACCATTATTTTATAGGTTTACAAAGCTCCATTTTTTTAGTGTGGTGTCATCTCTCATCATATTCCTCGCTCAACCTTAAGTGCTAGCAAAAGGAAAGGTGATATTTCTCTTCTTATTTACTTGCATCATTGTGTCTTATAGAGTACCATTCAGGCTATCTTTGCACTCTATTTGATAGTGACTTTTCCATTCTATCTTTATTGATTTACTTGCATCATTGTGTCTTATAGAGTAGCATTCAGGCTATCTTTTCACTCTATTTGATACTATGTATTTTCCATTCTATCTTTATTGATAATTAAGAGGGAGAAAGAGGGAGTGGGGGATAGAGGGAGTGAGAGAGAGAGCCCTGAGAGGGAGAGGGGGTGGGAGGGAGAGACCTGAGAGAGAGGGTGCGAGAGAGAGGGAGTGGAAGAGAGGGGGTTGGAGTGATAGGGACTTGCCTAGGTAGGGTGGGAGGTATAGAGGGACAGAAAGACTATAGAGAGAATTATCTAGGCAGGGTGCCAGAGGGAGATAACTAAGAGATAAGGAGAGAGAGAGTGTGTGTGAGAGAGAGAGGGAGTGGGAGAGATAGGGAGTGAGAGAGAGGGAGTGGGAGAGAGATAGAGGGAGTGAGAGAGACATTTAGGTAGGGTGCCAGAGGGAGAGACCTAAGAAATAAGGAGAGAGAGGGAGTGTGATAGAGAGGGAGTGGGAGAGAGAGGGAGTGAGAGGGAGTGGGAGTGGGAGAGAGATAGAGAGAGAGAGATAACAGAGAGATAGGGAGAGAGAGAGAGAGAGAGAGAGAAAGGGAGTGTGAGAGAGGGAGTGGGAGAGATAGGGAGTGAGAGATACTGGGAGAGAGATAGAGGGAGTGAGAGAGTTATCTATGTAGGTTGTTAGAGGGAGAGACTTGAGATACTGGGAGAGAGATAGAGGGAGTGAGAGAGTTATCTATGTAGGTTGTTAGAGGGAGAGACTTGAGATATAGGGAGAGAGAGGGAGTGTGATAGAGAGGGAGTGGGAGAGAGGGAGTGAGAGGGACTCATCTAGGTAGGGTGGGAGGGATAGAGGGAGAGAGAGGGTTATCTAGGTAGGGTGCCAAAGGGAGAGACTTGAGAGAGAGGGGGGTGGGAGGGAGAGACTTGAGAGATAGGGAGAGAGAGAGAGAGTTATTGAGTGGGAGACAGATAGAGGGAGTGTGTGTGTGTGAGAGAGAGAGAGAGAGGGTGTGGGTGTGGGAGGGAGAGACCAAAGAGACCAAAGAGAGGGAGGGTGTGGGAGGGAGAGACTTGAGAGAGAGGGAGAGATAGGAGTGGGAGAGAGGGGGTTCAAGTGAGAGGGACTTATCTAGGTAGGGTGGGAGGGATAGAGGGAGAGAGAAAGAGAGAGAGTTATTTATGTAGGTTGTTAGAGGGAGAGACCTAAGAGATAGGGAGAGAGAGGGAGTGCACCACCATGAGACCCCATTTCTTTGAGGTATTTTTTCTTACAATGCTCACTACCTTGTCAATGCATCCACATTGACAATGAGGACATCTCTAATTGAGGCATTTTGTCAAATAGTTCATGTGCCTTCACTATGCATCCACATTTTGCATGTATCTACTAAGGCAATTGTAACCATAACACTCATGAAAATTCCTCCTTTTATGTTTTGATAGATGTCATACCCCATTCCAAGGTCCCATTGTTGCTATGACTAAAAGCATAAAACATGTGCTTTTGACAAAACTATGGATACATAGAAAAAATCTATCAAAGCATAGTAGTAAGCAAAGGCATAGACAAGGTATTGAGTTTTTTGAAAAAAATCCTCAAAAGAAATCCACATTTCTTTGAGGAATTTTTTCAAACAACAAATTTCCTTGTCTATGCTACCACATTTTCCATACATTTTCCATTTTGGGCATATCCTACAATCATTCCAATCTTTATGGGCAGATTGACAAATGAATAAATGAAGTCACAGATTCTTGAACTTAAGACTTCGGTGGAGAAAACACAACTAGAAATAGATGATAAGGAAGAAGCAATATGAAATATAAGTGAAAAAAAGGAGAATCAGTGTGATGGACACCTCAAAGTATTATCTATAAAGGTAGAGAAGTTCTATAAAGAACTTGTTAAATGAAACATTTGCATTATGTAATCAGAAAGACACTTCCAAAGCTGATAACAATAGTTGCAGATGCAAAGGAAATAGTTGGAAGTGTTGAAATTGAAGCAAAACAACTGAAGACTATAATTAACCACTTAGAAAAGGAATTAAAAGACAAGAAAATTATTTTATCGTCAATGAAAAGGAGGTTACTAGCCTACTCTACAAACACTTGAAAAGGAAGCAAACCAAATAGAATGAGATACATAATGTATTCAATAAAGAGATTCTTCCTACTCTTAAGAAATTGAGGAAGGTGTGTGTGTAGATTCTTCTCTATTCATCATATGACCAAAACGACTATTCCAACACGATCATATGGGTGGGTTTATGCTAGGAAAGGTCCTCTTTTGCACCCAAACACACTGAAATAGTTCGAGCCACATTTTATCGACAAAGTCTCTTAAGAGACCAAAGTGCAAAAGGAAAACAAACTTCGATGAGCGATTACTCAGAAACCATAGCACTTGAAAACACTTTATCTAAGTCTATGAGATTATGTAGAGCCCTGCTACAATAACCTCTCTTAGTTTTTTATAGCTCCAAGTCATTTTCTAGTGGTGAACATATTTTAGTTGATAGAAACGGGTCAGTTGCATGTAGTGTAAAGTTGGAAAGTGGTGTAACTTTCATTCTATTTGTCATATGACTAAATTGATTGTTCCAACACATCCGTATGGGTTTTTTTACGCTAGGAAAGGTCCTCTTTCCCACCCAAACATGTCAAAACGGTCTAAGCCACATTCTATAAATGGAGTTTCTTAAGAGACCAAAGTGCAAAAGGGAAGAAAACTTCGATGAGAAATTACTTAGAAATTGTAGCACTTGGAAACACTTCGTCTAAGGCTACGGGATTATGTAGAGCCCCTATGCAATAACCTATCTCATTTTTTGATATCTCCAAGTCATTTTCCCATGGTGAACAGATTTTAGTTGATGGAAAATGCGTCAATTGCATGTACTATAAAGTTTGAAAGTGGTGTAATTGTCCTACTATTTTTCATAAGACTAAACTGAGTGCTCCAATAGGTCCACATGGGTGGTTTTATGCTAGGAAAGGTCCTCATTCACACCCAAACACGCCAAAATAGTTCAAGCCACATTTTATCGATGAAGTCTCGTAGGAGACCAAAGTGCAAAAGGGCATCAAATTTTGACGAGCGATTACTTAGAAATCATGGCACTTGGAAGACCTATTTATAAGTCTATGGGATCACGTAGGGAACCTCTACAATAACCTCTTAGTTTTTGATAGCTCCAAGTTGTTTGCCTATGGTGAATAGATTCCAGCTGATGGAGAATAAGTCAGTTGCATGTAGTGTAAAGTTGGGAAGTGTTGTAACTTTTGTTCTATTTGTCATACGATCGAATTGATTGTTCCAACATGTCTATATGCGTGGTTTTATACTAGGCAAGGTCCTCTTTTACACCCAAACATGCCAGCATGGTACAAGCCATATTCTACCAATGAAGTCTCTTAAGAGACCAAAGTGTAAAAGGGTGCAACAAAATTTGATGAGCAATTACTCATAAACCGTGGTAGTTGGAAATATTTCATCTAAGGATATGGGATCAATAGGGCCCCTCTACAACAACCTCTCTTAGTTTTTGATAGATCCGAGTCATTTTCTTGTGGTGAATAGATTTCAGTTGATGGAAAATAGGTCAGTTGTATGTAACTTTTTCTTTGTTCATCATATAACCAAACCGACTGTTCCAACACATTTGTATGGGTGGTTTTATGCTACAAAAGGTCCTCTTTTTCACCCAAATAACCAAAACAGTCCTAACCACATTCTACTGGCGAAGTCTCTTAAGAGACCAAAGAGCAAAAAGGCAGCAAACTTTGACAAGTGATTACTCAAAAATCGTGGCACTTGGAAACACTTCGTGTGAGGCTACATGATCACATAGGGCCCCTCTACAATAATCTCTCTCAATTTTTGATAGTTCCAAGTCATTTTCCCGTAGTGAACAGATTTCAGTTGATGGAAAATAGGTCAGTTACAAGGTAGGTTACTTTTTTTTTCTTTGTGGGGCCAAAAAATTAGTGCCAACACATCTAGGTGGGCACATCTACACTAGGCATGGTCATCATGCTTCATTATAAAAGGTTTGTAGTCTTTCCTATTCAAAGTGTCACAACTTTTCACCTTTGAAATGTCACAACCAAATTCATATGATCACTATTCGTGAGAACCTAAATTGATTTATTTGCAACTTTTCAAATATGCTTGGGGAAAAGACAATTCTTGAACTTTTAGTTGGTTCTATTTTTGTCATGCACATCTCTTGAAGCTATTTATTGACTATTGTAAGCATGCAATTCTAAATTTTAAAGTTGCATTCTTTTGATTATTGGGTTCAAATTCATGTTTAGAAATAGGATGAATTTATCTATGAAGTTTGCTATTGGGAAGATTGATTTGTGGTCTCTTAATCTTGAATAATCCCATGTCATTATGATCTTTAATAAGATTTGCATGCCTTGAGTTTTTGTTTGTGAGATTTAGTTGTTACTTTCTATTTTCTTTTGTCAATAGTATTATAGTGTTTTTTTATCTACATAATACATGAAGCATGAAGCATATAAGTGAATGGTCGCATGAAGCATACACGTGGAATGGTAGATGTCTTCCTCAATGATATAAAGCATGAAGCATACAAATGAAGCATACACATGAATTTCCTCCATGAAGCACAAGAAGCATGAAGCATGAAGCATTACAATATTCATATGATTGATTTCATGTTAAATAATCTTATAGGAGAATAATGTTCAAACGTTATTATATATTTACAATTATAGAAAAGAAGAGTGCATGGAAAACACTTGGATTTTAAATATTTTAAGTAAACCATCTACAAATATCTATTGAATCATGGATTTATAATGCAAATATGGACACCATCAATACAAAATATTTGTATTAGCCAAATAGCCATGTAGGCATACATCAATATATGTCAATATAAGTATAAAATATATACAAAATAGCCATACAGGATTACAAGAATGCCATATAGGCATACAATGTCAAATATATGCAATAAAAAATATGTCCAAAAATTCCATATAGGTATACAACAGAGGACCCCAATCAAAAGTCACTGCCCTCCAGGTGAATGAAACAAACAAGTGGCCTTTGTTGGTCGAGTGGATGGCGATGCGTATGAGACTTGTTTACTCTAAACTTGAGGGTTATTCCTCCTAGGGTTTAGTTACTCATCAAGCTCTATATGTTAAAATAAAAAGTAAAGACATCAATATATAGAAATTACATTATAAAAAATGATATATTTAACAAAATAGTCACTTATTGCCACTAGACGATCTCTCTCCTCAAGTGAAGGATTCACATGCTCATGTTGTAGTGTGCCCATGTCCTATAGAAACCATCTAAATAAAAATTAAACTACGAATCAATAATCATTTAATTTTTAACTAACTAACAACTATAACAACGAATGTGATTTGAAATTTACTAATCAACCTCATACCCTCGTGAGAGGCATCGAGTTGTCTATTACAAAAGATACACCTAGCTCCATTACCCTATCAACATTTGGAGGCATTTCCACTTCCATCATCTGAAAATAAAACAACAAATTATCCAATCATGAAAATTACAATAGTGATGCAAGTCATGGCTTATAATGTATGAGATAATCAACAAAAAAATTAGTATTTATTGAACCATATATTTCTTACTATTATGCTTACTATTTTCACTATCCATAGCTTGTTTGAAAGCACCTATTTTAGGCTTTTATCCATAGTAGCAAGGTAGTGAACTGTTTGATAAAATGCTTTGGTAAACATGTATGAAAAATGTGGTAGCATAGAGAAGGTAGTGAACTGTTCAAAAAAATGCCTCAAAGAAATGTGGTCTCATGGTGATGGAATGCCATAACAAACAAATTTGTCATGGCATTCCATCACCATGAGACCACATTTCTTTGAGGCATTTTGTTCAAACAATTCATTGCCTACTCTATGCTATTATGTTGGGATGGGGTGGATGGTATAGTGTGGCCTTAGTTATGAGATGGAGGGGGATCATGACATGAAGAGGGAGGGGTTTTTGATCATGATGGGAAGAGGATCATTAGATGGGGTGGAAGGTGTACTTTGAGATCACATTTCAAGAGTGATCATACAATGGAGTGGAAGAGGCACTTTGATCTAGACACAAAAGGATGCCATTAGATGAAGTAGGGGAGAGGGGATTGTGAGAGGGGGATGAAAGGATATCTTTCTCTTGAGATGGAAAGATATCATTGGATGAAATGGAAGGGATACATGTTATTCTTGATTGGAAATTAGATCATATGATGGAGGAGAAGGGTTTCCTCGATCTTTATATGGAGGGGAATCTATGTTAGAATGCTTTGGATTAGGAGATGGACATAGTTCATTTGATATGGATGGTGTGATGAGGGAGGAAGGCTTTATTGACTATTCAAATTGGATAGATGGATTTATAAGGGATTCATTTAAGATTTAGGGTGTTAGGGTTTATCTTGATGTGGGAGTGATGGAGGTGGATGCATGATATGAGAATATTACACCACTTTGTTTTTGCATGGGGAAACAACAACCTTTGCAAATTGTCCTTGGAGGAAGTTATTATGAGAGACATGGGATGACTTTTCTTAGTAATAGTGGGGTGATGTGGATTTTAGGGAGGAGAATTTTGGATAAAGGATTGGTTTCTATTATCAAAGGAAGGGGAAGGATAAGCAAGAGGAGATGGATTGGGAATGGATGAAGGTAGGGAGAATGGAAGCATAGCATCGATGCCAAGGAGAAATCTAAGCGTGACATCCTTATAATTATAGAAGTAGTAGGTGAGGATAAAATTAGTGGTGGTGGATGGGGATGATATGGATGTAACTTGAGGGGAGCTTTGGATGGGGGATTGGTAGAAAATTGGAGCATTCTATCTACTGAAAATGGATTCAAGGTGATCCATGATGCACTCATTGTCATCATTGGGATTATATTCAGGTTGGTCAAAAAGGCTATCCTCATCATCATCGATATGGTTAGGGTTGGTTGGAATGGATGAAGTTAGATTAGAATAGATTAGGTTGGATGGAGGATAGATTAGATGGTTAGACATGGCAGAGGATTGAATGGAAGAAAGATTGGTATTGATTTTGGATGAGGATGGAAATAAGATGATAGATTAGAAATAAACTTGGGGATTAGAAGAATAGGATCTAAGGATGAAGATGGAGGATGGGATTAGATTTGGGGATCAAATCCAAGACCTTAAAATGATTTGATTTGATTAAAGAGGATTATCTATTCTTAAGGAAATGAATTGTTTGAAAAAATGCCTCAAATAATTGTTGTCTCATGGTCGTGGAATGGCATTCCATCACCATGAGACCACATTTCTTTGAGGCATATTTTCAAACAACTCACTATCTTGTCTATGCTATTGATTACTATTATGCTTTGATCAATTTTTCCAAGCATCCATAGTTTGTTGGAAAGCATTTGTTTTAGGCTTTTAAACATAGCGGCAAGGAAGTGAACTATTTGATAAAATGATTTGGTAGATATGTATGAAAAATGTGGTAGCATAGGCAAGGAGGTGAGCTGTTTGAAAAAATTCTTCAAAGAAATCTGGTCTCATGGTGATGGACACATTTCTTTGAGGTATTTTTTCAAATAGCTCATTTCCTTGTCTATGCTATTACTTACTATTATGCTTTGATATATTTTTCCAAGCATCCATAGCATAGACAAGGCAATGAAATATTTGAAAAAATTCCTCAATAAAATGTGGTCTCATGGAATGCCATGACAAGCAAATGCAAATTGGCAGTTGCTCCTAGTTAGCAGTTATGCTATGTGGACATCACCATGAGACCAGATTTATTTGAAGAATTTTTTCAAATAGCTCATTTCCTTGTCTATGCTATTACTTACTATTATGCTTTGATATATTTTTCCAAGCATCCATAGCATAGACAAGGCAATGAAATATTTGAAAAAATTCCTCAATAAAATGTGGTCTCATGGAATGCCATGACAAGCAAATGCAAATTGGCAATTGCTCCTAGTTAGCAGTTATGCTATGTGAAGTAATTGCATCACTGCTTATGTTGACTTTCTAAAAAACTATATGGTAATCAAAATTTTGTCCTCTATCAACATCTAGTTATTATTCATGAGATGTGAATTAATTCTTTGAGTTTGAAAGATGTGAAATGCAATGCAATCAATGATATGAATATAAACTATGCAAATCTATTATGTACAATTCATTAGTTAAACTCTTTATTCTATTACTTAAGTGAAGGTTTGAACTCCACCGCCACTGGGAGATGTTGTCATGAAATATCCAATATTAACTTATTCAACATCCAAAATCAAATATTAGAATACCATTCATATAACAATGCTATTCACATGTAATATTTATAATTGTTTACTAGTTACATACCTCGGTAGTAGATGCAGTGGAGTAAAAAGCAGGTGGAGGGCTGGTGAAAATAGTATGAACATTATGACCCTAAAATTTTATTACAATCTTTAAAATAATTAGTTAATCTTACATTTAAAAAATAAATTTTAATAAATTAAATTCAATAAGCATGCTAATATTTACCAGAGTATCAAGGCCAAAAGCCTCATTCAAAATGGCATCTATCATCACCAACTAGTCAGTTGCAAACGTATCCTATGCACTAGCCTCCTTACTATCTGTGGGGTCATATGTATAGGTGGAGGTCCACAAGTCTGAAAAATATAGGGTGGAACCCTACCCCTTGAAGTCTACCCTGGCTCATGCTATACTGCAGGACTCACACGTTGGATGATACTCTAGGTCAGAGAACTAATAGACTGTAGGGTATCCACCTTAGCACTCTCCTTCATGATGGAAGAGATAGCAACATGCTCATAAGCTGGTCTACTGAGTGCTCGTTGTGTTGGTCACTAAGGATCAAGATATGCACCTAGTATATCCTATACTGACCCACCACCTCTCCCTTGAAAGTCTCACATATCAAAATAGTTGGGAATTTTATTGAGGACAAACTCGCCATAGAGTTTCCTCAAGAAATATTTGGGGACCTCATTATTGTTGCAAGGAGGATGGTTAAAAACCATCCACCACCTCTTCCAAAAATTATCCTTTATACCTTGGTGATTGCACCAATGGATAGGAAACCTCTTACTTGTAAGGTCAAGAGCTTGATTTGTATGTGGATTAGTGAATATTGAACAGAAGTCATATTTTGTAATTTTGTAATTTTTTACTTGTTTGTAGGATAATTTATATGCATAAAAATCTTTGTACTCTTGCATCTTATCCACCCAACCACTTAATTGCTTGTTAATTGCATCTACATGTGTTAACATAGCTTGAAGTGAATTTGCAAGCATGATTCTTTTGGAGGTTGAACTTATAGGATCGTTCAACCTCGCAATTAACTACTCAATTTGTTTTTTGTTGTTTTCAATTTCCCCCATTAAATCTTGTTGAGTTCCTGGAGGATGTTGAGGAATTGTTGGAGGAGTTTTTTGGTGATGTTGTTCACGAGGAGGAGAAGGATTTTGAGGAAGAGAATCAGCTGGATTTTCAACTCATAAAAATTAAAGAAATTAACATAAAAAACATATTAAATCTACCTATTTAACAACAAACTCACAAAAAAAAACAATAAAAGCTTACTCATTGGGCTTTTCATTGTATATTTACACTTTCATTTATATATTGATATACATTCTATTGTGCTCATATTTTGTTCACATGTGGAAGGTTGTTTCATGCTCTTTGATCTTTGCATTCTCCAACACATATGAATGTCTATTTTGTGTTTTTTTTTCGTGTAATATATGTTGTCTTAAGCTAATAAATCATTTGTATCAATTTCAACATAGCATATCTATTTTGTGTATGATACTTTGTTGTTTTGCAGGTCTTCTCCCTAGAGGGTATGTCCATGTGGATTAGATATTCTACTTCCTTTATGGTATCCTTTGGTAATATTTGTTATGTTATTTCTACTTTAGTATAGTTTATATGCCTGGTGAAGTGGGGGAAAAATGTAGTGTTGTAAATTGCATACCCTTGCAATTTCACACTGTAAAATGTTCCCCCCTTGTAGCTCATGATATTACATTTATATAAATGTAAAGTGTTAGCACCAAAATGTATTTTACATAACATTGTTGTAATAATTCAAGCTTTTTGAATCTATTTTTCTTGAATAGGAGTGTAACACAAATGTTTGTGTAGTGCACTAGGGTCTCACAAATATTAGTGACCATTGGAGCATTAACTTCCCACAAATATTTTGGAAGTAATTCCTTTGTGTGATTGTCATGTTGAACACAACAAGTGAACTTGCAATTTCAAAAGAAAGAAAGCTTTGATTTTACACACATATGCTTTCATACACTCACACTTTGGTTTCTATTATCAAACTTTGCAATTTCAAGCTGTGAGCATGATTTTCAAAATCTGCAAACACTAACTTCAAACAAGGGTTAGTACCTACAAATCCTTCAAGAACACTCCTATAAAATACCTTGCAAAATGCTTAAAACATGCAATAAAAGGATGAAAGAAAGCTACAAGCATCATGAAAGCAATCACAAGTTACCTATTCCATAGTGGATTGGTGTCACATGTGCTAGTGACCCTTTCCCAATCCTTGATCAATAGCTAAGATGATGAAATGCAAATGGAGATGATGAACAAGATTATTTCTCAAACCAAGAGAGTAACCTTGCATAAAATTGTGGATCCTATGAATGAGGATTAAGACTTCTTTTATAGATTTTGTTGATGAGAGATTGGCCAAGGTGGTGAATGTGGGACTAAAGATCCTCCAATGAGAAGATGACACTTGTCAAATGGTGAGTGGTCAATGGTTGTGCAAGATTTGGGAAGAGTGCCCATGAGAGGGAAATTTTGAATTCAAATTTGCAATAAATTTTGAGAGGGGGACAAGGAAAAACAGCCATAAATGCCATGTTTGACTTGTCATGTTGAGGGAAAATGAGGCTTTTTAATAAATCAATAAAATTGATTTATTGTGCAAGTGGAGATATCTAGAGAATGCAAGTGGGTGAGTATTTAATCAGGGTTAGATTAAATAGATGATGATTATGCTGATTTAATGTTGATTAGATGATTTGACCTTTAAGACTTTGATTTTTGATTTATTTGAATTAGAAAATGATGGAATATGATTTAGGATTTGATTTAAATAAAGTCCTGATTTATTTAATTAAATGGAGATGACGCAAGATGAAGGTTGAAATGATTTATGAGAGATGAAATGATATTATTTGATTAAGCCCTTGGATTGACCTAATTTACCTGATGAATGGATTTGTTGCATTTAATCAATTTACTGAGCAAATGAATATGTATAATGCTAATTTGACGTGTCTACATTTTGCCCCTCTTTGAAGCAATGTACTTGTTGCGTTGGTTCAAAGAATAAACTTGTCACAATCAAAATTTAAAAATTTTATGATTTTTCGGATGCCCCAGTGGAAAGAAGTAGACTGGTACATTGCCCCCTCGAGAGATCGAGTGAAAAGATTCGATTTAAGGGTCGATCTCATGATAAAGAGGTTCAAAATGGGTGGTTATGGATGACGATGCAAATGAAATGATTTTAAGATGCTTAGAATAACAAATCTATATTATCCTAAACAACTTAAATAGTGATATGATATGAGATGGATGAGATTGATGATGTGATATGTTGTGATTATGCAATGGATGATTTATGAGATGCTTAGACTAACAGATCTATATTATGATGATGATTATGCAATGTATGCATGTGAAATGATCGATGTTTCCTATGTGGTATGTTAATGGTTTGTAGATGTAGGATGGATGCATGATGGATGCATGAAGGATGCATGATGTTAGCGTGGAAATCAAATATGACAAGAGGATCCAACAAGTCCATGATGAGAAATGATGATAAGGAATGATGATGATAGATGGATGATTTGCTTATCAAGGATTGGGATTTTTAAGGGGTCACTTACTTTATGTTTGATAACATGCCTAAGCACAATGCATCAAGGTATAAAGGACCAGGATGGAATTGTACTTAGTGTGATGGACTTTGACTCGACAAATAGATAGGAGTATTCTTGTTCACACGACATCTGTGAAACCTTGCTGGTTACACTTTAGAGTCTCGACATCTCGGACCAAAACATGGAAGGTATAACCAGTGTCGATAGTCGACTGACTATCTGAAACATCCTCCAGCATATCTATTAAAAGCAAGTATTTGCCAAGTTATTTTACAAAGAACATCCAACAAGCACATCGGACAAAAGAGCATGATCATTGCCCCATTGCTTATCTCCTAAATCATGTTGGGATATCATCGAGAGGTCCTTATTCAAAGCCTTAATAAAGATAAGTCAAAAGAGAAAAGACTAAAGTCGCAAACAATCAATTTCTTCAATACCATTAACCAAAAGGGAATGTGTTTTTAAGGATAAGAACCGAAACTTATTGCCAAAAGATAATGCCCATTGTAGGAAGGATACATCCTAGGACATGTTAGTGGATGGCGGCACGTCATTTCGTCTATCCAAAGTGTTGTTTCTAATAAATAATGCCCCTTGTAGGAAGGATTCATCCTACGACATGATGTTATCAGATGATTGATATGAGACTGTTTGGATGATGGACTGTCGACACAAAGACTTGACCAACTTGTTCACGTACTGACTTAGACTTGAGACTTGATGCTTTTGAGATTTACTTTTAAACTGCTAGACTTGCTTCTAACTGTTTCACCAAAGGTTTATGATGACGATCGGTTTATTATGAATGGTATTTATTGCAGGTGCAAGCGAGATGAGACAGATGGATTTTTTCAAATATTTGGATGTTTTTGACGTTTTGAAGTGTTTTGAGGCTGTTTTTGGTATTTTTTGAAGTTTTACAAATGTTTTGATTTTTTGATTTTTCAAATGTTTTTGGGATTTTCTG